>LR812523.1:68331489-68493989 GCA_903798195.1 Danio kyathit | reverse complement strand
TTTGCCCTCTTAACGGAGCTGGCTTGGCCTTTGGTGGGCATGCTGGAGTCACGCTGGGAGAAGGGGGCGGTCATGAGGCGAACTCCCAGTCCTGCGGCTGACATCAAAATGGAAGCCATGCCTGGAGCGGCCGGAGGCCATTGTGGAGACATGCAGGAGGAGGAGGAGGAGGAGGAGGAGGAGTGAAGGAAAGGAAGAGTAATGAGCCAAGAGTGGAGAGGCCAACCACAAGTGGAGCATGCTCTGATGAGGCCAAGAAAAAGTTGAAGGAGCTACTCAGAGGAAACAGTATCAGTGGCAAAACACTTCCATCTATAGATGCTGACTACAGTACCACCTGACATTAACGTCAGTCTATGTTTTAGTCAATCTGACCACAAGCGGTAGAAACGGCTGTAATCAAGATCCAAAACTGAGCTTGACCACTTTCAGAGGTAGTCATTAGAAGATTCAATTGGATTACTTTCATAGTCAAATGCACATGTGGCAGTTGAATACATTCAAACAGCCACAAAAGATCACCTAATCTCCACCTACTGACCAAGTGTGATCTGATATCGATAGTTCTTAGTGATTACAAACATAAGTTACAATCAAAATTTAGTTGCCATCCTCATCCTTTATATCTCCTTTTCCGCACATTCGTAAGCCAGGTTCATACTATTAAAGGGTTAGTTCACCCAAAAACTTTCATTCTGTTAAATTCTTAATTACCCACCCTCATTTTGCTCCAATCCCCCAAATAGACCCGTCACAATAATCAATATTATTATTATATCAACTTATCGGACATGGACATGACGTCAATCATTTTTGATGATGTAATATAAATCACCCATACATAAAAAAACAATAATAGCAACATTTTAGCTGATTGTGAACCTCTCGATCTCTATTAGAGGTGTCAGTGTTAGTATGCTTAAAAAACACTATAACATTTACTATAAATTATTATAATATTTTTCATTTTGGGTGCCTGACAACTCAAAATAGATCTGGTAGCAGATATCGCAGCCTCTGTTACTTTTACCTTGCACTTTTTGGTTATCATTATTATTATTTATTTGTTTAGGATGTATACATTTTCACATTTCGATTGCAATGCCTAATTATAAAATTGTTAAAATGACTATATGAAATATTCTTAAGAATAAAATTTTGTGTGTTCTTTGGAAGAGTGTACTTGCATTATGTTGCATGTACACATAGACATCACCTACAGTTGAAGTCAGAATTATTAGCCCCCCTGTTTATTTTTCCCCCAATTTCTGTTTAACGGAGAAAAGATTTTTTCAACACATTTCTAAACATAATAGTTTTAATAACTCATCTCTAATAACAGATTTATTTTATCTTTGTCATGATGACAGTAAGTAATATTTGACTAGATATTTTTCTAGACACTTCTATACAGCTGAAAGTGACATTTAAAGGCTTAACTAGGTTAATTAGGTTAACTGGGTTAGGGTAATTAGTCACGTTATTTGTTCTGTAGACTATCGAAAAAATATATAGCTTAAAGGGGCTAATAATTTTGACCTTAAAATGTTTTTAAAAAAAATAAAAACTGCTTTTATTCTAGCCAAAATTAAACAAATAAGACTTTCTCCAGAAGAAAAAATATTATCAGACATACTGTGAAAATTTCCTTGCTCTATTAAACATCATTTGGGAAATATTTAAAAAAGAAAAAAAAAAAATCAAAGGGGGGCTATTAATTCTGACTTCAACTGTATATGCTATAAAACTGCAGGTTAACTATGTTTATATACAATAACGTATATCTGTTTGCAACTTTAACTTAATTAGATTGTAATGCAATAATGTGCACCTTTGTAAAGCTGCTTTGAAGTAGTAATTATTGTAAAAAGCCCTATACAAATAAACTTGAATTAAATTATATGATCATTCTGGCATTATATAAAATGACAATAATATCATTTATTAGCAATATATTTTGGTCCAATATATCGTACGACAAAAAATAGGTATTGTGACAGGCCCACCCCCAAGACCTTCTGTCATCTTTAGAAGACTAATTAAAATATCTTAAATGAAATCCTAGAGTTTGACCCTCCATAGATGCAAAAACACTATCAAAACAATTCATGTGACTTTAGTAGTTCAACTGTAATCATATGAAGCTCCAAGAACACTTTTGCGTGCGGAAGAAAACTGTAAAAATTATTGTTCTTTTCTTCCGCGTCAGGTCAGGTTTTTTTTTTTTTTTTAATAATTATTTTTTCGGGGTTTTCACCTTTAATGGATAGGAAAGTGTAGAGTATAGACAGGAAGGCATGGGGAGCAAAGAGAGGGGAAGGATGGGCATTGGACCACGAGGCGGGAATCGAACTTGGGTCGCCGTGAGCGTGACCACCAGAGTGCATGTGGCGATGCACTAACCACTACACCACTGGCACCGACAGGGTGCATGTTTATGATGGACAGTACAATAGTCGTATTGGCCATAGTAAATGTGCATTCTAATCTGAAGCAAAAGACATAGCTGAACAAAGTAATTTAAATAGAAGTAATTACATTTGTACCACTGAAATCACATGGAATGTTTTGACCATGTTTTTGGTTTCTCATCTAGACGTTAGTGGGAGAGAGCTCTCAAATTTAATCTAAACTCTTAATTTGTGCTGCAAAAATGAACAAAGGTCTTATGAGTTTGGAACATCATGAGTGATGATGAGTAATAAATTCGAGAAATGTCATTTTTGAGTGAACTAACCATTTAAAAGTACTCTTGTGTCACTGAGTACTTACAAGAAAGCGATGTAGATTTAAAAAAAAAAAAAGTCGAAACACAGTAATCCATATCAGCTGACCACTTGTGATCAGATCAACCAACTGAACATTTGTGATTGCATCACATGAGCCTGTTGTAAACACCAGGTGTAAACGTTTCAACTGAATGTGTGCTGTTGTTCATGCACAAGTTGGTGCAGACACACAAACCTCACAAAACATCAGCAGATGATGACAATTATGCCCCATGAAATGTCCGCGAGATGGAGACAAGTGAAGTATAGTTTGTGTTTCACTGTGACTGACGAGCATTAAGTAATACATATTTATTTGATATACAGTTGAAGTCAGAATTATTAGCCCCCCTGTATATTTTTTTTAACCTAATTTCTGTTTAACGGAGAGAAGATTTCTTTCAACACATTTCTAAACATGACATTTTTAATAACTCATTTCTAATAATTGATTTCTTTTATCTTTGCCATGATGACAGTACATAATATTTAACTAGATATCTTTAAGATACTAGTATTCAGCTTAGTGACATTTAAAAACTTAATTAGTCAAGTTAGGGAAATTAGGCAAGTGCTTGTATAACAGTGGTTGGTTCTGTAGACAATAGAAAAAAAATATTGCTTAAGGGAGCTAATAATAGCAAGGTTTCCGCTACATTCATTCATCCGTGGCGGGCCGCCACGCCAAAATTCATCCCGCCACGGCTACATTACAACTTCTCATTAAACATTTAGTCGTGTTTTGTATAGCGGATTATAATCGCACCAAAACATATTAGAGGTAAACAGCGCAAACTTTTCTGCAACCGTGGTGCTGTGCGCTATTTGTTCAACCCTTTAAGGTGACATGCTGGCTCTCTGACAGACTGACTGACAGGTGCGTGAGTCCAGCAAACACCGCGTAGCTTTCAGTTTAAGATGAACACAGTTTCCATAAGTATATTTTATTGGTAAATGTCAATGGCTCTGCATACAATGACTTTATCTTGCTGGAGTTTCACTTTACTTCAGGACGCGTTAATGTCGGAAAACGCACAAAAACACACTAAATCGCGCTTCAGCAGCGCTTACTGGAGAGCGCACGAGAAGATCTGCACTTGAACGTGTAAATTTGAGTGCGTGCAAGAAGTTCTGTGCACGAAGAGGAAATCGGCGCGCAAGCAAAGAGATTCGCATGCTCGTATTACATGAATGCTATCTCGCCTTGCAATAATGCGTGTAATATTGGTCTTTGAAATAGTTGGCAGATCTGTGTAAAAAAAAAAAGTCCTGCCGCCACTGCTGGAAAAAATCCTAGAGGAAACACTGAATAGTAACCTTAAAATGGTATAAAAAAAAAAACAAAATAAGAACTGCTTTCATTCTAGCCAAAATAAAACAAATAAGATTTTCTCCAAGAAGAAAAAATGTTTTAGGAAATACTGTGAAAAATTCCTTGCTCTGTATAAACATCATTTGGGAAATGTTGAAAAAGCTACTAATTCTGACTTCAACTGTACACAATATATATCAAATAAATATGTATTTTGGTATATAGATCAATAAACTGATGCTGATGATACATGTGGCAACTTTTTTGAGCAATCCTGCAAGGCAGTATTGCATAGTGATTTTGCATGGCTACTTTCCTATTGAGAATGGGCAACAGAACTGTATGTAGTTGCCCGGTCTCACTTTATTATTAAGTGTCTTTAACTACTATGTACTTATATCAAAATATAAATACAATGTACTTACTGTGTTCATAATGTATTGCAGATCATTTCTAGTGCTCTTGAGGTGGGATACAGGTAGGGTATAAATACAAGTGCAGAAGTGCAACACGCAATAGTCGTATTGACCATAGTAAATGTGCATTCTAATCTGAAGCAAAAGACATAGCTGAACAAATAATTTAAATATAAGTAATTACATTTGTACCACTGAAATCACATGTATATAAATACAATGTACTTACTGTGTTCATAATGTATTGTAGATCATTTCTAGTGCTCTTGATGTGGGATTCAGGTAGGGTTAAAGGCTGATTTATACTTCCTCGCCGTGGCCGTCTGCGACTTTGACGCGCACCTCTCAAAAAATGTAACGTGTACGCGTAGCGCAAGCTCTGTTATTGGTCGGCTTGGTAGCACTGACGAGTGTGAGTCGTTGGAGAGAGTGTTTACAAGTGTCGAGTCCCACGAAGGAGCTCCAGATGAAAAGTTTTGTTTTGGGTTTACCTTATGGTTAAAGTTGTTGCACGTCCACCGGTTCCCGCCTCAAAATGAGCAAGTTAAAGCCACTTGTACATTAAGGAAGCATTCAGAAAAACAATACACCAGCGAAGAAACTTGACACAGGGGAACATAAACACCTCACTGCCAGCTAGCGTTTCGGAAGTGCTCTTGCAGAGGAACACAAACACTGCGCAGAAGTATAAATGCACGGCAACGCGCAAGGCATGCGCCGTGGGTCACGCCGATCACTCGACGCAGAAGTATAAACCAGGCTTTATTAGGAATAGGGTTTGGTGGTGTGGGTAGGTTTATGGGTGAGTTAAGGTGTAAGGGATGGACAACAGTGTAGTTAAAGATGTAATTAACAGATGTAATTACATTCAGGTATTTAAATCAAGCATACAGTTGAAGTCAGAAGTATTAGCCCCCTTTGAAGTTTTTTCTTCTTTTTTTAAATATATTCCAAATGATGTTTAATAGAGCAAGGAAATTTTCATAGTATGTCTGACAATATTTTTTCTTCTGGAGAAAGTCTTATTCGTTTTATTTTGGCTAGAATAAAAGCAGTTTTTAATTTTTTAAACACCATTATAAGGTGAAAATTATTAGCCCCTTTAAGCTATATATTTTTTCAATAGTCTACAGAACAAACCATCGTTAAACAATAACTTGCCTAATTACCCTAACCAGCCTAGTTAACCTAATTAACCTAGTTAAGCCTTTAAATGTCACTTTAAGCTGTATTGAAGTGTCTTGAAAAATATCTAGTAAAATATTATTAGAAAGGAGTTATTAAAACTATTATGTTTAGAAATATGTTGAAAAAATCTTCTCTTCGTTAAACAGAAATTGGGGAAAAAATAAACAAGCGGTCTAATAATTCAGGGAGGCTAATAATTCTGACTTCAACTGTAAGTACAATGTAAAAGCATGTATTTGCACCATAAGTACATTGCAACAAATGATTAATTTCAGTGTACGTACATATTAGTTAAGGCCACTTAATATAAAGTGGGACCAATTGCCCATATTCATTGACCTGTGTCTAATGTGGTTGATGGCTTAACTTCCCAAAGTTGTCAGACAACCTTGCTCTAAATGTTTCCCAGTGTATCATCAGCGTAACCATGTCACGACTGTTCGTGGAGGCTGTGGAGGTAATACCGTTGTATGTACAAAACATTAATTTCCATGCACAGACTGATTGTTTCGCCTCATAAGACCTCAGTGTATCATTAGGATTACCAATTTTGGATTGTCTGTATGTGTGTGTTTTTTTTTTTATTAACTCTCAAAGTGCCGATAGCTGCGGACCTGACTTTTATGAATCACCAAAACCAAGGTTTCAGCTAAAATCCACTGCAATATTTTACTGGAGAAAAAAAATATCATCATTAGAAAGGCTTAGTGAATTAACAACAACCTGTAAATTTGGGTAAACCATTTCATTAATAGATTGATCAGAGTTGTATATAATGTAATGTTTCATCTATTTGGAAAACACAGGTTTAACAAATTCACAAACTTAACCGAATGCATATTTGTCAGTCAAACATTAAAATGTATTTTCATTTGAGTGATCACTTTCAAAATGAATTCATTCAACTAACTTAGAATTGCCATAAATGTGTTCATTGTTAAAACAATTGAATGCATTTCATTAAAATGTGTAGACATGTTAGATGTATGGTTGGCTGTGGAATATACAACATTCAGTTAATATACATGTGATTTAAACAAACTGGATTCATTCATTCATTTTCCTTCAGCTTAGTCCCTTGTTTATCAGGGGAATGAACATCCAAATATTCCAGCATATGTTTACGCAGCTGATGCCCTTCCAACTGCAACCCAGCACTGGGAAACACCATACACTCTCACATTCACACACTATGGCAAACTTTGTTTACTTAATTCACCTATAGCGCATGTCTTTGGACTGTGGGGGAAACCGGAGCACCCAGAGGAAACCCACGCCAACACGGGGTAAACATGCAAACTCCACACAGAAACTCAAACCAGCGACCTTCTTGCTGTGAGGCTATAGTGCTAACCACTGATACTGAACTGGATTTATTCATGTTAAATATATAAAACTGCGAATAGTGTATTTACATTCAGTTTATCAGTACGATTACAGTAAAAAGTGCAAATGCACTACACAAATCTTAACATTTTGCAACTAAAATTTGATTAATTTACTTGCTTATAATCACCATAAACGTGTTCACGGTTTGAACAATTGAATTTAAATTTCATTAAAAGGTATGAGCATGTTAGAAGTATGGTTGTCTGAGGAATATTCAATATTCAGTTAAAATATTTGAGATTTAAACCAACTGGATTCATTCACGTTAAAAATATAAAACTGCTCATAGAGTATTCACAACGTTTATTAGTACCATTACAGTAATTATGCACTACAATTTCTTATTCTTTTGTCACGAGTTTGATAATGTATGATTGATAGTGGGGTAACGGATCACAAATCTCACGGTTCGGATCACATAATGGTTAAGTCACGGATCAAACCATTTTTCGGAGCAGATAAAAAGGGGAGGAGACAAATGTAATTTGCTTTCCATTTATTACAAAAACAATATAAAAATCTTAAAATAAAATAAAAAATAATCAGCTTAATAAAAATAAATAGTAAAATATTCAGAACTGTGAAAAATTCACTGTTACTACTACTGTTGCTAATAACGCTAAATGTAGAAATCTAACATTATAATTTGTACAACCCATATTTATTTTTAGTCTCATTTTCAATAAATGATTCATTTATTTACTAATAAATCTTCAAGTTTCATTGCTAGATGATAATCTTTGAAGAATTATTCAGTGGCATATTTTTGATGGCTGGTTGTCGCCACCTATTGGTTAAATAATGTAAATGCTGCCTACAACTTTCATTTTTGAGCGTCAAGTTAAATGCAAATGACGGTGATTTTAATCTTTATCATAAACAGTAGTGGTTATATCTAAACTATAAACTGTTACCCCAGTAATTCTGTGTTATCTGACTGTTTGAAACTTCATAACTAACTCATAAGATTTTTGCGTTTTTCAAACACAGATTTGAATGCAGCGATTCAAAGGATTCATAAACATATGCAAATCTCCATCATTTATAATGTAGCTTATGCTGCGTGGGTGTTGAGACCCCGATCTTTTATTGATTAATTGTGCAGCTCACAGTAAATGCATTGATGCAGGCTAAACAAGTAGTGACATATAACACCTTTAATAACCTATGAAACCCGCCACAATCTGAATAACCCACCACAACTTCTTCCGTCATCAATATATTTCAAAGGAAAGCCTAAATGCTGTCATACATGTGATTTGAATGACGCTAGAGGTGATCTCTCTGCTATCTGTACAAATTTAGGATTAATCTACAAAACGTAAACAAAATGTATTAATCTGCGGGTCATGTGTGTTCCGAACCGTGTGTTGTGATCTGTACGAATCATGGATCAACCGTGATCCGTTACACACATAATGACTGACAAAAATTTATTTATCCAAGTTTATCTTACAAAGCGAATTGACGTCGATTTTACACACAAATCTTAAAATATAGCCCTAAATATATTTATATTTAATTCAAGTTCGCACGTATCACTTAATTCAAGACCCACTAAAAACTCAGCCTACTGAAAACTAAATTAGAAATGTCACTTCTCTCCAAACCTGTCTCTCTGTTCCCTAAATGCCTCGTTCGTCTTCATGCCGCAGCTGTCAGCTTCAAGAACAACACATATCCAACATCCCCAGACACGCGCCATTAGCCTGAAACTTGTTGAAAGGCAAGCTCTTTCGAGACACACCAAACTCAAAAAACTCACACACGGGTGACTCAGTGAAGTTGCTAATGTCATAAAGCGATTTGTGACAAGTAGCCGACATAAGACAAAAATATTAACATAGCGCAAGTCTGTGGCGTGAAAACACTAGTGTCGAGTTCACTCAAGAAGCTAACATGACTGACTATCACTGCTCTGGGAAACGCTTGTGGTTCAAACTGACACTCCCAAAAAACAGCTTCTGGGATGAAGAGGAGGAGGTGGAAGAGGAGAGCCCAGTGCATTACTATCATGGTGTGTTTAGCATGTGTGACGGGTGAGTGTTGTACCTGCCAGAGCAGAGTTCACATTACTGGATCCGTTCATGTGGAGGGGGATGGTGGGGACGCTGTGGAGACAAAAACATACACTTTTATGCGCACCAACATAAAGTTTTGACCTTTTCTTACATTACAACAGGAGTGTCCTGTTCTTTTTTTACTAAACAAAAGAGAGCAATCCGATTGGTTGAGATTGTTGTCCATGACCTAGTAAAGACAAAATGAAAGCAAGACAGTTTACAAGGAAATTCCCATGCTTTCTCAAGGTGTGGTGTAATTCATACCATGCAATCCAATGTCTTTTATATAAACAGCTCAGTTTCTAAAGTTTAAGAGGTTTAGATTTTATTTTGTTTCAAAGAAATTGATACTTTTATTCAGTAAGGACGAACCAAGTGACAATAAAGACGTATATTGTTGCAGGATTACTTCTTCAACTAAATGACGTTTTTTCAAATTTTTTATCTGAAGAATTCTAAAAATATATATGATTTTTTTCAGGACATTATAAGGCAGCTTGATTAATTTGACTATAACAACATGCTAGAATAATATCTTAAGGATTATGCGACAAAACTGGAGCAATGATGCAAAAAATTCAGTTATCACAGAAATAAATTACATTTGAAATAAATGAACAAAACTTTTTAAGGGTGTCATAGAATGCACTGTAATGCTGCGTTCACATC
The DNA here is from genome assembly GCA_903798195.1 of Danio kyathit. NCBI lineage: Eukaryota > Metazoa > Chordata > Actinopteri > Cypriniformes > Danionidae > Danio > Danio kyathit. The sequence continues at coordinate 68,484,184 of LR812523.1, read as the reverse complement.
AGATGTGGATAAAGCATCAAGCGCGAGTGATTTACACGTTAAGTCAGTGCAAAGACGTGAATAGATATCCTGCACGCAAATGAGGCGGCACGAATGACGCGTTTTGCGTGTTTGATGCGGTTAATGTGCGTATTGCGTGAATCGCTCGAGTTGAAAAATCTAAACTTCAGCAAACATTGGCTCCGCGTTAACCAATCATGAGCTTGCTCTTGTAGGGGTGTGATTATGACGTAGTGCCTGTTGTTGGTGTCCCGAGGGGAAATCCTCTTGCCGACACCAGACAACAGTTCATCAAAATCGAGTTGTATTTACTCAGATGTATTTTCCTTTAAAACAAAATGATGTAAACGGCTTACAACCACTCCTGGCTTGCTTAGAGGAGCTTAAACTTTGGCTCTCAAGCAATTTTTTAAATTTAAACCAAAATAAAACTGAAGTAATCGTGTTTGGGCACAAAGAAAATTCTCTGTTAGATGTCAATATGGGATCTTTGGCCCCACATATTACCCAGTGTGCAAGAAATCTCGGTGTTATGTTTGATGAAAACTTAAAATTTGACAAACAGATCAGTACTGTCGTAAAATCCTGCTTTTACCACCTCAGACAACTGTCTAAAGTCAAGCCATTTCTATCCCAAAGAAATTTTGAAACTGTGATTCATGCCTTCATAACAACACGTCTAGATTACTGTAACTCTCTCTATTTTGGTATTTCTCAGTCTTCCCTCTCTCGTCTGCAGCTGGTACAAAATGCAGCTGCTAGACTACTTTCTGGCACCCGCAAGTATGAGTCGGTAACTCCGATTTTAGCTGCACATCACTGGTTACCAATTAAATACAGAATTGATTTTAAAATTTTATTATTCGTTTACAAAGCAGTCAATAACCTTGCTCCTCAGTATCTTACAGACTTGCTTTGTCCGTATACCCCCTCCCGATCATTGAGATTTTATGATCTCAACTTACTCACCGTGCCCAGAACACGCCGTAAAAAACGAGGAGATCGAGCGTTTGCTGTTGCTGGTCCTAAACTCTGGAACAGTCTACCAATTCATATTAGACTTTCCCCCTCCATTTCTGTGTTTAAGTCTGTTTTAAAGACCTATCTATTTTCTCTCGCTTTTAATACTCCTTGATTACTGTTTTATTGCTTTTATTTGTTAAATGTTTCTTTTATATTCTGCTTCTCTCTCTTTAGTACTCCTATGTACAGCACTTTGGTCAACCTTGGTTGTTTTTAAATGTGCTTTATAAATAAATATTCTATTGTATTGTATTGTATCAAAATTGTCTCGGCTCAGTCCGAAACACCGATTAAAGCTTTCATCATCCAGGTATAGCTTCTGGAGGAATTGATAAACTCACAGAGCTGGGTGCACCTTTGAAAGAATCTTGTGAACTAAAACGAATCTAAGCTGTTTTTCAGCCTTCATAAAAGCACATAAAGCACAGCTACTATCTCAATAAAATACATGTTAGCCATTCAGCAACGAAGCTAGAGTCACGGGCAGACAGAAGCTCTGCCCTGCGAACCCACGTATATTGTGAGGTAAATGTGACACGCGAATAAAGCAAATCTGATGCACAAAAGCAGCGAACTCAAAATGATCACGCGCCTATTTACATACGAAGAGTGCAATTTGTCCGTGCATGCCGCGTCTGGTGTGAACGCAGCATTAAACTAAACTCTGATATCTACGTAGCAGGTATGTGGCTTAGGTATGTGGCAAAAACTCTTCAGAAACGGTTTTACAGGTCCATTTCATTTTCAATGCTCCGTTTTGACCATATTCGGAAGGGTCGTGAATATTAATGAGCTCTACTCTGATGCTCATGTCAGTGCCTGATGCTCTCACACTGTGCAATGCACTCTAAAATACACTGATCTTTTCAATTGAAGTGATAGAGAGGTTTATTTTAGTCATGTAAAGCATTATTAAAATGTTTCCGAGTAAGTCACACAACAGAAAAAGTGTGTTATTGACCACCCAGCCAAATTTGAAATGCCTAAAAAAAGCCAAGCAACTGAAAAAAGTTCTTTAAAAGTATTGGAAAAACAAGCAGGACTCTCTGCTCACAAACACCGGGGACGTGGCCACAGCCATATCACCCTGCAGCCCAAGACCGGTTACTCACTGAAGCCAAGCAAGGCTGAGCCTGGTCAGTACCTAGATGGAAGACCACATGGGAAAACTAAGTTGCTGTTGGAAGTGGTGTTAGTGAGGCCAGCAGGGGGCACTCAACCTGAGATCTGCATAAGTCCTAATGCTCCAGTATAGAGAAGGAGACACTATACTGTTAGTGAGTGCCGTCTTTGGGATGAGATGTTAAACCGAGGTCCTGACTCTCTGTGGTCATTTAAAAAACCCAAGGCACTTCTCATAAAGAGTAGGCGTTTAACCCCGGTGTCCTGGCCAAATTCCCTCCATTGGCTATTACTCATCATAGCCTTCCAATTATCCCCAATCCACCGAATTGGCTGTCTCACTCTCTCCACTCCACCAATAGCTGGTATGTGGTGAGCGCACTGGTGCCATTGTCCTGTGTCTGCCGTCGCATCATCCATCATCCACTGGTGTGGAGAGACCCCCCTCATGATTGTGAAGCGCTTTGGGTGTATGGCCATGCACGATAAATGCACTATATAAATACACATTACATTACATTACACTTGTCCGCTGACTGCAATGAAACCATGTCCCCTCGCAGGAAAACCGCTATCTCTCAATACGCCATCATGTCAAATACCACTACAACCTGAATGGATGCAATCTATTGTAATGTTAACTCAATTAGCTTATAGAGCTTATGTGAGTTGAAACTCTCTCGTCTTTAAGGCAAGTGCGACTCGTGGTTGCTTAGCAACGGCAGACACTACAAGAGCACAAGCTCTGATACCACTTGCGTTGCGTTGTTTAAATGCAAATTGTGAATGCTCCATGTTTTTAAATGTATGTATTCAGATAATTAACAAAATGTAGACTGTAGTAACAAACGATGACAGTAAATCAAGACTAAGAGGGAGAACCACGAACACTAGTATGCTGTAATAATTATAGTGTTAGGGGCGGGGCTATGCTTGGTGGCCTTTATTGAGCCACCGTTTTAGCCTGCCCAAAGAATCCTAAACATAGAATTGGTGAACAACTGTTTAATGGTTTAACTACACAACTCACTACTACAGAATATTTGTAATGCGTTTCAGCAATACATTTCTACCATTTATAATGCTTCAAGAATTATTCTTACAATTCCCTTTACACAGGCTTTATGATGCTCTCTCTGCATCACTCTCCATCTCACCAATGTGTGTTTGTGTTGCCGGTGAGCAAATTAGCTGTCTTTACACGTGTAACAAAGCAATCCATTCTCTCTTTGCACACTCGACCCTCCCGGCTGATTAAAGCTGAAAACACCCCTTTACCAAAAATTAGGGCTGGGCCGACAAACAATATTATATCGAATCGCGTTAAAGTTTGTCAATAACAATGATAAGCTCTATAATATAAAATACAAATGAACCCTCTAATTTTTCTGGCTTCAGTCATTGCTGGGGTACTCTTTTAAATCTGGAAGCATTAACAACTTATATCGTTATCGTTCAATATGGAAAATAATTATCAATATTGCATTTTTGCCATATCGCCCAGCCCTACTTTTGCTTAAACACTGGGATTTCATGACACTTAAAAAAACACAATATTGAAAACTCGTTCTCATGTTTGAAGATTCCATGACAATACCACTCATCACAATTAGGTCAAGAAATAGACAAAATTTCTAATATTTTTCCTCTACCTTTACTGAAAAATACTCACTTTGGCACTTAAAGTCTGATATTAAGACGTTTTCCAAGCTGACAAAACACAGGTTAGGCAGGATGTTCAAATGCTGGCCAAAACTGGGGTAGTGTTTTTTTTTTTTCCGGGATTTTCATCTTTATTGAATAGGACAGTAGAGACTATTGACAGAAAGAATTAGGAGCAGAAAGAGGGGAAGGATCGGCATAGGACCACGAGGCAGAATCGAACTCGGGTCACCGTGAGCACAGGAGTGCATGTGTCGAGGCAATAACCACCACACCACTGGCGCCAACAAAACTGGGGTAGTTTTCAAAGTGTCAAGTGTTCGAAACCCAACAAATAAAGTACTTTAAGTTACTAGTGAGTGTAAGTTAAAGTTAGTACTTTGTCAATTTGTGCAAAAGTGCTTTGTAAAGTGCTTTGTTTCTATTTGAAGGTACTAAAAAACAACATCCCAGTTAATGTGGTTTATAGCATGGAATGAAAGAATGACAATATAAAAGTAAATCCCTCTTTCAAGCTAATTTAACACAAGCATCTTCAACTAATCTTCACTTAAAGGGATAGTTCACCCAAAAATGAAAATTACCTCATCATTTATTCTCCATCCTATGGTATTAAACCTTTTTTTGAGTTTGTTTCTTCTGTTCAACAAAAAGGAGAAATTTTAAAGAAACCCATTGACTTCCAGGGTAGGAAAAACTACTATGGAAGTCAATAGGTCCCAGCAACCAGCATTTTCCAAAATATCTTATTTTGTGTTCAACAGAAGAAGAAAAAACTCAAATAGATTTTAAACAAGTGAAAAGTGAGTAAATGATGACAGGATTTTCATTTTTAGGTGGACTATCCCTTTAAGATAACTCTAGATAAGATAAAAACTATATTTACAGCTTTATCTCAGAATTAAAGCTCTGATCTAAAGCAATTATAGGCCGCAGGACATTCCCACAGTGATCTGAGAATCTCATGACATTGCTGGGTGTGATGAGGCTCAATGCCAGAATATTTTTAGCATTCCACATTGTGTGAAACTAGCTAGCGCAAAGTGTGTGGGATGAATTTCAGAGCCAAATTTGAACTCTAGTTTAAGAGTTCAATTCAAATCCCTTACTCTGAGTTTTTTCACCATTTTCTTTCTCACCATTATCTCACCTTCAACTTAAGTGGTTCTTTCTTCTCTTGAACACAAAAGAAGATATCTAGAAAAATTATGGTAACCAGCAGCATTTGGCTTTCATGGTGGAAAAAAATATATATTATAGAAAAATACCTTTTTTGTGTGTTCAACAGAAAAAAAAAAGAAAAAACAACAATCTGAACGACTTTTGAACTGGATTTGAACCTGAAGTTACTGAGACTTTTATTTCATTATGTCGATGCACTTCAAACTGAAATGGAATATTGAGTAGGGGGCGGGGCATTCTTTCTGCACATCATTCACTCATAGCAAACTAACGGTAAGAGGGGCGTGGTTGAAATTATTGTGGATGAGGCAGTCAAACTGTCGTCAACAGTAAAGGATGGCCACTTTGCAGATGGTCAGGCTTTGATTGAAACATTTTGTTTTCCAGCAGATTAACTTGCACATATTAATTGCTCACCTAGGTAGGGTTGCACCAGTTGTTCGCAAGTTCTTGCTTGAATTGAAATGTAAAGTCCACACTAGAGGCTTAGTAACTAGTTAGTTTGTAACTAAATTCGTTCTTTCTTCGGTTGCACCACATGTTCCTAAAGCAAAACGTAGTTAGTAGGTTGTAAGCTCTTTGTAAAGTGATGCATATTCCATTGAACGACGTAATATCTAATAAGAAGCCTGTAAATTGATAAACATATATATAGGAAATAAAATATAGGATATAACTATACTATGGTAATTAAATGACAAATTACATATTTATAGTAGGCTTACATTACACATTAGGTTTCAGTGAGTCAACAATAAGAGATGACGCATATACCCGCATCGCAAGCACACATGCTATCAAAGTTATCAAAACATTAAGTGAAGTTTATTCATAAACTAATTTCGAGAGGATTACGTGCTTATGATTGCTTGCGGCTGGTCCCGCATTATCCAATTTAAGATTCACCAATCAGACGATTCCTAAGCCACTATAAATACCCTAAGTTCCATAATCACAGCCATCTTCATTTTGAAGAATCCCCCCTTCCACCCCAACTCCTCCTCCTTTCCTAGATGGGTGGCACGGTGGCCCAGTGGTTAGCACTGTTGCCTCACAGCAAGAACGTCACTGGTTCTAGTCCTTACCAAGCCAGCCGATGTTTCTTTGAGTTTACACGTTCTCTCCGTGCTCACGTGGGTTTCCCGCGGGTTCCCCGGTTTCCTCCCACCATCCAATCCTAGTATGTAATTATCTCTTAAGAGCAATCACTATCTTAGCTACTACAGTAGGGGAGTTATCGAGATCTACCTGAGCTTAAACTCCCCTCTCACCTTGCAAACGGAAGGGAACTCCGGGCTCGAGGATCTTATGAGCTCAGGGCTCTCTCCCGGGACAGTATGCCAAACAAGCATTATAATCAATCATCAGCTAAGTGTGAACTCTTGAAACCTGAAATTATTTTAATGACTTACACATGAAAGAAAAGAAAAAAACAGGAAAAAAAACTTGTTTTAATTGATGGACAAGAAAATTAGAATAAGAAAGACAACAAAAGCAAAAAAAAAAACATAAGATTTGGGAAATATAAGGCTGTGAGTAGAGAGAGATCATTCTTCATTTTGATCACGAGCTCCTCTATGTACATGAGGGGAGGCTGCTGTAAATATGTAGTTGGAACGTAGCATTACGTTTAAACCAAGTCAAAGACTACAGAATACACAAAACATGTCACTCGTACAGTTTTGAATGGGGAAAGGTGTAACGATCAATATGGCGAATGAAGCCCCACCTACTAGTACAGGGGCCAATCATCAATCACTATAGACTGACATTTCTCCGGGGGAAAAGCTCAGACCAGACGTGTGCTTTTACCACAGTTTGGTGGTGAACAAACACACTGGAATCTCACCGAATACTTGCTTCACAGAAATAAGAAATATATCCAAATAAAGCTTGAAATCTACTTTTAAATGTTGTTTTGTAACCCTTCAACCCGAGGTACAGTCCATCCTGTCAAACACACATCAAGACTACCTTGTAAATTACATCAGAAGACCAGCAGGATTAGGCGAAGCATTATCCAGAGGATGATAATGTATAGAAAGGCCATAAATGAGGTTGGTGTCGTGATCTCGTTCCTTTCAAATGCGCATGCTCATTAGCTTAGGCAACCTGAAAAAATGCAGATTTTGTTTGATTTCAAACATGGCCGCAGAGTGAAATGACTTGTCTTAAAGGGACTTTGACATATGGTGTGTCCCAAATCGCATACTTATTCTACGCCATTTTGTAGTATAAATAGTGTAAGTAGTGCATTCACACTGAAAACTTCAAAAAGAATAAGTGCACTTTAAATACCCAAATGAATCACTTATTCAACCGTTAAAATGCGAAAATAAAGTGTGGAATGTTGGACATATCACGCACTCAATGGCCGCACGTAGCAAAAGGGGCAAAGCTTTTGGGCACTGATGTTGGATTACATTATTTATTGTGGATTGTGAAAGCAAAATTCTCCTACGAGAGTGGTTATACTGCCTCCCGATGGTGAATACGGTTACACTTATGGCAGATATTATTTGGTAGTTTGGTCATTCATTTCACTAATTTGGCAACCGTGCAACGTCATTTGGGAAACTGTTTAATTTGGGACGACACTACATACATATACTATGCTGTTGAGTGTGTAAGTGCATAAGGACATAGTGGATAAGAGCATAGTGTGTAGTTTGCCATTTGGGATGCAGCTTAAGTTCAGTGGTGCAAAACAAAAATATTTAGTAGTGTGTAAGTTGTAACTTAGTGATCCTTTACCTCACAACTAGACTACATTTTAACATACACCCTGCTGGTGCAACCGGCCCCTAAAAAATAACAAATACGCTAGCAAAAAAAAAAAAACTTTAAGCTCCATCCAAGTGTTGATCTTTAAACTGGCTTCACTTTTCAGCAGTAGATTTTAATTTCAGTTTTGATTTTAGCAAAGACTAAGTTCACTTGAGAGTAATCATGATCAGATAATATCCCCAGAAAGTGTGCTCTGCCCACATGCTAATCATACTGAGAAGCTAAGTGACGGATGCAAGTGTAAGCTGACTTAGACAGGTCTAAAAATAGTCATTTCCTGGTTCCCCTTTCAACCTAGTTTACCAGTAGAGAACAATAAGTTAAATCTGGGTCTTTCCCTTTCAGACAGCACAGTATGGGAGATCTGCACTCCTCCACGTGTTTTAAAGCAGACCTCTACTCCCGCAGATCCACATGGGGTGGAGGATATGACACCATTACACAGAGGAACAGCCAATTATAGAATCAGGACAAAAGGAGGGGATGATCTTTTTCTGCTCTTAAAATTACAATCAGACCAGACTACGAATAAATTAAGACTGTGAATTAAAATGTGAAGCGTATATGTTTTTGTTAATGCACGTTTATAATTACATTAATTTTATTAACGCACAAAATAATTACACTGACAGCTTTGTGGATTTTTCCATATCAAAGAATCAAGTGCTACCATGATGTATGCTGCAAATGCAGTTCACAAGGGCAAACTACTAGTGTAGCCTATGACTACAAAAAGAATAGACACAATGACGGGAAGGAGAAGAGCACAAAGCTGACGTAATAAAAACCTTTGACCTTTGGTGTCATCTGAAACTCAGCAGGTCAAACGTCTTGCTTCCTAATTCAAACCAAAAGCTGGTTGAGTATTTTTAAACTCCTCTCTGGAGTTTGACTTCCATTCAGGATTGTGCAAAGTCCTTGGAAAATGTGATTAAAGTAAGCCTCTTTGCTTTAGAAAAAAAAAATTGGTGGTAAATTTCCACCAACAAAGTGTTTCAAGTGTGAGTTCCTGGCCAATGTTCATTTTTACTGTAGAAAATGGGGTAAATCGGGCTATAAACAACCGGGAAGTGCTGACAAAGTCAATGGCAATACCATTGAGCAATGTAATTGCTCTATATTGCTTTGTATGCCTACAAATGTAAAACTGTACAAGAGAGTGACTCTTTGTATGAATTAGACATACGCCCATATTGAAAAATTCTATATATCATGATAATAAAGATGCACAATATTAATGGGCACTTAAAAATGTGAATAAAAATGCATTTAAAATTTTAGGGAGTGTTTACAAATGTTTTTACAGTGTACACAAATCTGAGCCCTACTTCAGAAAGGAGGTTAAGTGAAAACTCAGATTACGTCAACTCTGAAATGAGAGAAACTCTGGGTTTTCCTTTTCAAAATGGCAGGTTTGTCAAACTCAAGAAAGTAGGGTGAGTCAAGCCTGTATCTGAAAGAGAGGTAACTTTAACCGTGGTAACTTACTCTGTGAACCTGGTCAGGAGCAGGTTTCATTCTCTAAACCGAGTTTCTTTCGGCCTCCTCCCCTTTTTTAAAGATGAATCTGTATTTCTCGCCTTAGCCTTACGTTTCCATCCACCTATTTTGATGCGCATTTTGAATATGCACATAAAAAAAATCGGTTGATGGAAACGCCAAGATGCGCATAAGTTTTGAAAATGCACATAAAAACCATATGTGCATAACCGAGTAGGATAAACTTTATATTCAATAAGAAAAGATGCACATAAACTACGATGGAAACACTTTTACCGAACAAATTCAAGTACGTATAATAAAAAAGGTCATGTGATTTTGTTATAAGATATCATGTGTAGATAAAAATGTGTGTGAATGGACAAACCAGCAGGCTGAGCACATTATAACACATCTGAAATGTGGTTTTGGTCATTCTAAAACACCTTAACTGTTTCAGTATTAGTGTTATTATATTATTCATTACCTCCAGGACTGTCAAGAGCGTCTGCGCTCTGCGTCTCATGGCTTCATTGCGTGTTGGCATTGTCTTCTGGGGTGAAAGTCGTTTATTAAATAAAGAAAAGATTGACACAGCTTCTCCTACCACAGTAAATTCTGTTTTTACTGTTGATAGTTGGCGCCAGTTAATCAGGAAATGTTGATTTTGTTCTCTTTGACTCTTTAGATGGAAACGCTGCTTTATTCGCACGTCTTTATGTGATATTCCAGTTTTGCATATAAATTAAATTTACATTTTTGGATGGAAACATAGCTATTACCTACATTTCAGTTACACAAAGAACAACGTTACGAGAATGGCATGTCCATTTTTAATAAATAATTAGCTTAAATTCACTGACCTTCGACAGGGACATGTACTGTAACTAGATGAATGGGATTATTACTCGTTCTAAAAACTATTTTTTAGTACTGCTTACATTCTAAATGCCATATCAACCCCTACTACTTGATCAATATAAAAGGCAGACACACAAGTGCTTTTTTAAATCTATTAAAAACTCAATTTTAGACATTTTATCTTAAAGTGATCAACGTGTGTAAAAGTGGGAACCTTAAATCAACATTAAGTTAAGGTTATATGCATTCTTGTTTTGGCAAATTTGTAGTAGAAATTATGCAGTAGCCTATTTTATGTAACTTAATGCAATTACATCCGAAATAACTTCAAAATCAAAATTTTTCTATGAAAAAGTAACACATTACATTGCTTATTTTTTTATTATATTTAAATACTTTAAATATTTTAAATGTAAACTTACGCATTGACTTGAGCAGCTGTGTTCCCTTGCTAACTGTCTCTGTTTCACTGATGCAGTGGTGTTTCTTTTTTTAAAATATATGGTCATATTTGCTATAACTTTGCATGAACATATCAAATTCAGCTGGAGAAAAAATGCTGATTTCTTTTTTTAGATGTTGTCATATAGTGACTCGTAATATCTGCTCCATTGATGATGTCTTTTTATAGTCACGGTGTGCACGCTTAACTGAGTTAGTCTACTCAGACTTGATTGACCTAACTAAGATCAGCTATTCTGAAACCGAAAAGATTTGAATCTCTCGGTAAGTCAACTCAGTGTTCAAGTTTAAACTCAGAGTTGGTTGAACCTCCTCACTAAAACAGGCCTTTGCTATTTCTGTTCATCTCAAAAAGTTTAACATTCACAAAATCCATAAAAGGCTTAATCTCCACATTTTTGTGGAAAACATTTGAACTAGGCCTAGTCTTACCTTAAGCCATTTGAATGGTGACCAAAATTCTGTGGCGGTCCTGTAGGATGAGGCATCGAGGGTGGGGTGCTCCATGGGCCGTTCCATAAGAGGCTTCCCATTGAGAGTGGTCTTCTGGGGTAGGGAGAGTAGGCTGGTGATGAGGAGCTGGTTACAGGAAGTCTTCCATGCTGTGTCTGAAGACTAGGCCGGATGGCTTGTCCCGCAGAGAAGGAATGCCGTGACCGGCTCAACATGGGTCCGGCGGTGCTGCTATTGCTCACGCATTGATGACAGGTACAAGCCGGGCCCGAGTGAATAACCGACCCAGAGGCAAGGGGATAAGGTACATTGCCTTGCCGTCTGACACGTCTTCTATAGCTGGTGGCCTTGTTGACTTGTTCAAGAGCTCCGAGGTCCACAATGTAGTTGTAGCCATGTGGGCTCAAGTCAGCGGTGGCCTGTCCCGCCTGGTAACTGTGCTCCAACAAGATGGAGGTTCGTATCTCATACGCAGTCCATCCACCTTCATCATTAGACCACTCCCAAAGAACGCCACTGCCCAGAGCAGAGGACTGTGGGAACAGGGATCTCCGCACAGCACGCATCTTTCCTACAGAGGGTACATCAAAATAAATTCACAGTTAGACATAGGATGATATTCAGTATATTAATATAATGGGATCTCACTTCAAAATACTGTGAATAATGATTTATTATTGAAACAGTTATTTAAAAAATATTCACACTGTATTTGCAGTAGTGTTTCTTAACAGCACCAAATGTTTGGAGATTTAATTGGTTAGCTTAATACTTAAAACAAGAACATTTTACATGTGAACCTAGCCTAGCACATGCTGAAATATTGATTGAAAATTGTGTGAGTGTTTATAGGGCTATAGGGCTGTGTTACCTAAACACAGTGTAATAAGGGTCCAATAGTTAATACTTGTTAAACTCAAGATTAAAACTACAAACAAAGGTTTTTATTAGTGCTAGGCAAAGATGCATCCAATATAATAGTTTGTTTCGGCACAGCTCTCTCTTTCAGGCTCTTGGCGAAGGCGGTCGCATGTTTTTTCCTCTCGCTCCCATATGTCTCCTGGTTAGCTCCTCTTGTCTTATTTTATCTCCGAGGCTCTCCTTGCCCTGCTCTCTAAACAATTATGGACTTATGAATTTGATTAACTAGACTTTAAAAAACAATTGACACCATCTTCTCAACGAGGAGAACCCAACTGTCCTGTGGGAACGTTCACAGCTGAATACATGATGGACAGGTGGGAGAAGTGGCGAGTCGTGTGCCTGGCCGCTCTGTCCCTGAAGGATATTGAAGGCTTTTTTTTCCCTGATCTCACACTGCCCTAATTCAACAGCAGTCTGAGGGTGCTTTCACACCTAGACTTTTGTTCCGGAACCTGACGCGTTTGCCCAGTTAGCACGGTTCGTTTGGCATATGTGAACAGGGCAATCGCGGTCAGATCCGTGCCAAAGCAATCGCTCCGAGACCGCCTGAATGAGGTGGTCTTGGCTCGATTGAAACGAACTCTGGAGCGGATCGATTGTAGTGAGAAAGCGATATGATCTGAGCCCGGCTATATCACTGTGTTTTATGGATATGTAATAGACATAAGGCTATATGAAGAGAGAATTATGAGTAGGGCGGGAGGTCATTCCAGACATCCCAAGTCTCCCGGAAGTTACGTGAGTCTCCCGCAAATGCACAGAGACTCCCGGATGCCCACAAACGAGTGATAATCTCCCGGAAAACGCACATCTCCCTCCCGGTCCTTAAATACTTCGCGCACCCTTCTCATGCAAATTGTATATTAAGGGATTTATTGTATTTGAAAACAACATCAATCAGGACTAACAAGAACCAGAAACAACTATCTAACTAATCCTGTAATGACTGTTTGATATCTGTGCAATAATTCCAAAATGAATGTCTAATAATTATAAAATATTATTAATGATGACGATGATGTCAATAATACTTACAATGAATTACATTTGTCATTATCATGCTGCCCTGAATGTGCTTGAATGCGCGTTATGTATTGTAAAAGGTCCTGCTGTTACTTCATGAAAAATAAATTTATGGTTTGCATCAAACAAAAATGAAGCATTGCAGTAAGTAATATTTATTTTGCACTATTGTTTTTATATGCATGTCAATTTAATAGATAATATTTCTGCTACAAAACAAACGTAAGATTATAATAAATCATTTAATCCAGAAGCAGTCATCAGTAAATAGAAAAATAATATACATCTCAAGAAAGAATGGACCAAAGAAAGTAAGAAAAGTCTCACTTCTACCACTCTTTAAAAGTTTTGGTTTGGGTTTGTGTCATTGTAAATGCACAGTCTCGTTATGCTGTGATTTTCATTTTTTGTGTGTGTGGAAAAGCAGGCGAGTCAGCCAGCCGACACAATATAGACCATTTCAATGTAGTGATGTCATTGGCCCATGTACATTTCCTACTTGTTATCAAACTACTTCATAACTGTAACAAGAGGCAACTCAATGATAACATTACATTAAAACACCTGCTATATGATCATTTATCAATATTTGGACCTTTTTGTGTTTTCAGAAGCTATGGAAATTAAAAATATAAAACAGGAAATACGTTAGGACCATTGTTATTGTTTACATCCCTCAAAATGGTCTATAAGAGCAGGCAGAGCAGGATTCTCGTGATGACCACCGGCGCAAATACCGTTCTTTGTTATGAGCCGCAGATTCAGTTTAAACTCAGTAAAGGCGAGCTTCTTTGGCAATGATGTGTACAGTGTTGGATTTTACATTTAGCGGACATTTGCGCTGAACACACAGTGAATGCAACGCATCGAGATTCAGGCACCTTCTCCGAAAACACTCAATTGATCTCGGCTGGCGTCCTTAAAAGCTCCCTGTTATCTGACAGCGGAAAGCCTTGAGTGATTGACAGCTAATATGAACCAAGATCCTCCGCCCCGACCCTGTGGCAAACCCGCTCGAGAAAAATACACACTCAGGCCCCGTTTACACTAATACAGCTTAGTTTTTAAAATGGCATTTTAGAACGAAAATGATTCACATCCACACTGGCGTGTCTGAACGGTCTGAACAGCCCTCTGTGCGCTGAAAACGCACATCACGTGACCACAGCCACACACACACACACACGCACACACACACACACACACACACACACACTGTCATGAACTCGTCTGAGCTCCAGAGAAGTGTACGTCGGACAGTTTATCAAGGATGTATTGCTGGATCGCGTCTCACTATAGCTGTTAAACGTGATGTTTAATTAATCTTGTCTGTATCTCTCAACTCTTTCGTCTTTTGAATCTATCAGGTAACGTGTCACAGCATCAAAACACTGCTTCAATCTTTCGCTTTCACGCTTATACTTGGTAATTTTAGCGAAACTCTCAGATACTGTTGGTTGTGCACCTTTTTTATCAACCAAGTTTGTCGACGCCATTATACTGACACAGATAACCCTCCTTATTCATGCCAGATTCCCGCGAAAAAAAGTGATTGGCGGGTGGTAATTTGTGTGTAACTTATCTTTGTTTATTTATGATTTGGTTATGAGTAAAACAAATACCATGCAGGTCAGGTAGTTGAAACGGTAGGCTACAAATAGTTAATTAATTAATTAAATAAATAATTAATTATTCATAAATAATTAATTCACCTCAGCCTATGAAGACGACGCCATCGTCCATCGCGTTGTTTCACATTAGACATCGTACGATGCTAAATTGGTCAACATCACCCAACCCTAATTTACGGATATTTTTACCAGTGTATACCATTCAGCAATTAATCGAAAATGTGATAACGTCACCATCACAGTAATTAGCAAAATATCTTCATCATTCCAAAAGATATTTACCGATTTTTCAACTTATAACAAAGTGCTTCTTTTCTAAAAACAAATGTGAGAAAGAGCTGTTATTTCACAAATGGAGTACGCTGTGCATCCTGTCGGAATCTGTTAGCTTGTTTCCTGAGATTTGTCACCTCTTTCCTGTTCTTTTCCATAGAGACCACAGGTGTCAGAAGTCATTCAAACACCCACCAAAACAAGTCTAATCTACGGCTAACAGACAAAACGCTATCTTTTTTTAAATGTTGTATTCATCTATATGAAAATATAAAGTCTATGTGTCATACTGCAGCACTACACTGCTTTTCCCAGCAGCTTTAATGACCTGTTATCAAGGATGAAGCATAAATACCATACATTTAGAGCAAGTGAAGTAATCAGTTTCAGCCAAGATTCACACTAGGCTTCTTTCACTCTGCAGAGTTTAGAGACTCTTCCTTGACAACACATTTACTTAATCCAAATGAGCAAAAAGCATATTTCCCCAACACTCTCTTAAAGTGCTGTGGCAGTACTAGACAGTAATAACTTCACATATCGTAGTATAGCAGTCCAAGACAAATAAAAATTTATATATTAATGTAATTTAATGTTTTGAAAGAGGTCTCTACATATATACATACCATTTTTTTTTTTTAATGTTGTCAAATAATCTTTCAGAAATCATTCTAAAGCTTATTTGCTGCTCTGTTATGATCAATTATTATTGGTGTTTAATTATTATTATGGGTTCTTATTATGAATGATGAAAGCAAAACCAATAATAGTACAAAATACACAAATGCATTTACTTCTCACCCTATTAAAAACTTTAAACGTTAATAAAATTTTAAGATTTTTATCTGATTATTTACATGTATAAATATTTAACACACTATTGATCAGAAGCTTATGGTTAATACTGTTTTTAAAAATATATTTAAATATTTTACAAAATTATTATATACAGTTAAAGTCAGAATAATTAGCTCCCCTGAATTATTAGCCCCTCTGTTTATTTTTTTCCCCAATTTCTGTTTAAGAGAGAAGATTTTTTCAACACATTTGTAAACATAATAATTTTAATAACTCATTTTTAATAACTGATTTATTTTATCTTTGTCATGATGACAGTAAATAATATTTTACTAGATATTTTTCAAGACCCTTCTATGCAGCTTAAAGTGACATTTAAAGTCTTAACTAGGTTAATTAGGTAAACAAGGCAGGTTAGGGTAATTAGGCAAGTTATTGTATAACGATGATTTGTTCTGTAGACTATCGAAAAAAAATAGCTTAAAGGGGCTAATAATTTTGTCCTTAGAATAGTGTTTATAAAATGAATAACTGCTTTTATTCTAGCCAAAATAAAACAAATAAGACTTTTTCCATAAGAAAAAATATTATCAGACAGTGTGAAAATGTCCTTGCTCTGTTAAACATGGGGAAACATTTGGGAAATATTTAAAAAAGAAAAAAAAATTCAAAGGAGGGCTAATAATTCTGACTTCAACTGTATGTATGTTAGAGCTGCACAATATCACAAGCTGAAACGTCAAGACTGGGCCAAGAAATATCTCAAGACTGATTTTTCTAAGGTTTTATGGACTGATGAAATGAAAGAGAGTCTTGATGGGCCCGTGGCTGGATGGGTAAAGGGCAGAGAGCTCCAGTCCGACTCAGACGCCAGCAAGGTGGAGGTGGAGTACTGGTTTGGGCTGGTATCATTAAAGATGAGCTTGTGGGGCCTTTTTGGGTTGAGGATGGAGTCAAGCTCAACTCCCAGTCCTACTGCCAGTTTCTGGAAGACACCTTCAAGCAGTGGTACAGGAAGAAGTCTGCATCCTTCAAGAAAAACATGATTTTCATGCAGGACAATGCTCCATCACACGCGTCCAAGTACTCCACAGCGTGGCTGACAAGAAAGGGTCTAAAAGAAGAAAAACTAATGACATGGCCTCCTTGTTCACCTGACTGAACCCCACAGAGAACCTGTGGTCCATCATCAAATGTGAGATTTACAAGGAGGGAAAACAGTACACCTCTCTGAACAGTGTCTGGGGGGGCTGTGGTTGCTGCTGCACGCAATGTTGATGGTGAACAGATCAAAACACTGACAGAATCCATGGATGGCAGGCTTTTGAGTGTCCTTGCAAAGAAAGATGACTATATTGGTCACTGATAGGTTTTTGTTTTGTTTTTGAATGTCAGAAATGTATATTTGTGAATGTTGAGATGTTATATTGGTTTCACTGGTGAAAATAAATAATTGAAATGGGTATATATTTGTTTTTTGTTAAGTTGCCTAATAATTATGCACAGTAATAGTCACCTGCACACACAGATATCCTCCTAAAATAGCTCAAACTAAAAACAAACTAAAAACTACTTCCAAAAATATTCAGCTTTGATATTAATGAGTTTTTTGGGTTCATTGAGAACATGGTTGTTGTTCAATAATAAAATTAATCCTCAAAAATACAACTTGCCTAATAATTCTGCACTCCCTATATATATATATATATATATATATATATATATATATATATATATATATGCTTGCGTGAGGAAAATATGTCTCAACGAAATCCCGTTATCACAAGAAAATACATTTTTATAACATAACTGAGTGACCAAAAGATACACGGACGGCTCACCGGCCCTGCACGCACTGCTTGACATGAATGAATCTGTTAACGATACATTAACTGTGCTGTTCTCACGGGTGGTGTCTGATTTATTGCACAGATGCTTTTGACATATACCTCATTATTTGTATACGTCATTTTAACAGCAATACCGGTCTTTTCATGAGCTGCAATACTAGTTTAATCTTAGTCAGTGCAAGCCCTTTTGCGATGGTGTACGTGGCGTTACATTTTAGCTGACACTTGCATGGCTGACAGCGTCTGGCGATTAAATGAATGATTAAACAGAACCTCTCACCTTTAGAATGTGTAGATGAGGCAAACAGTTACCTGAAAATTCCGTTCCCCAGACTTTACAATGAATGCTTTAGTTATTTTCATA
The DNA here is from genome assembly GCA_903798195.1 of Danio kyathit. Lineage (NCBI taxonomy): Eukaryota > Metazoa > Chordata > Actinopteri > Cypriniformes > Danionidae > Danio > Danio kyathit. Next base: position 68,466,290 of record LR812523.1, on the reverse strand, counting down.
GCGGACTTAAAGCCAATATTAGTAATGGGCGATATAAACGATATGCGATATAAACGATACAAAATTGGCCTACGATAGAGATTCTAATTCTATTGCACTATCGCGATAATGCATGTTTGATGACGCAATCTACCCGCGAAATTAAGAGCAACGAGCTGCAGCCGGCTGCAACGCATCATCTTGAATAAACAACAGTGCGACCATTTGGCTGCAGCCGATATATTATTGGGGCGGCCCGGTTCTGTGTTCGCGAGAAACTGAGAACACTCTGCCACAGACTCGCATGCAGACCCACAGAGACGCGCTGGATACAGAAGAGCGCGAAGACTAAATAGACTGATCCAGCTCATTATTTAGGGTGACAATACATTTCCCCGGACATGTCCGAGAATCTGCTTTCGCTTTCGATATTAATTGTATTCATTTTTGCATTACTTTATAAGCAAACTTTGTCTGGTGCGTCTCAATCTCTCAGCAGCACGCAGACAGAGAGAGAGTGAGGGAGAGAGAGAGAAAGAGCAGATCAAGACACCAGTTTTAATTTCATTAGGAGAACAAAATGTTCAAAATCAAATGTGTTACCTTAGGCTGCAGGTTAGAAATATGTTTTTATTTAAAGTATCTGCAATATACAATTTTATTTGACTAATTTAATACTGGAAGTAATTTCAGTACAGTGTAAGTTCCTTAACTAAAAAGACACCAGTTGTTTTGTTCTCTGCAACTTGGCATTTAGGAACCAAGGACTTAAAAGAAAAGTCTTTCTTTCTGAAAGACACTACAGTTTTACTTTTGCACAATAAATGTTCTCAAAATGACATGCAACGTTTCTTTATTTCTTAAAAAAAATAGCAGTTTGGCTTTCCTAAGGGTCTCTGTAACCTGTTCTGAAATGGTTCTATTATAATTTATATATCGCAATATATATCGTTATCGCAAGAGGCTGCAATGTATATCGCAATATGGATTTTAGGCCATATCGCCCATCCCTAATATATATAATATATTAGAGGTGTGAACCTACACTGGTCTCACGGTTCGGTTACGATTATCATGCCATCGATTCGGTTCAATTCGATATCTCGGTGCATCACGGTGCATTGACGATTCTTCCCTGCTGAAAAAACCAGCATATGCTGGTAAGGTATGTTTTGATGCTGGTCTTGCTGGTTTCAGTGCTGGTGTCAATGCTGGTCTTGCTGGCCTGAGTGCTGGTCCAGACCAGCATTGAGACCAGCAGGACCAGCAATGAGACCAGCATTAAAACCAGTAAGACCAGCATCAAGACCAGCAAAACCAGCATTGAAACCAGCAAGACCAGCATACCTGCATCAAAACATACCTTACCAGCATATGCTGTTTTTTTTCAGCAGGGAATTTCCATACACAGTTTTATATTTTCTTCACAGCACAGCAATTCTTGTATTAAAATGTATAAATATATTTATATACCATTTGTAAAACAATTTTGTCCCTTAATACAAACAGTCAGATATATAAACTGTACCTTTAAACAACACAAGCATTTACAGCAAATAAACAAATATAAATATCCCGCTCGCTTTCAGATCCTTGTCTACCAAGTTCTTTCTTACACCCCTTTGATTGGTCACGCGCTCAACAGAAAGGGCTGTGATTGGCTCTTACACGCTGGCGCTCTTCACAGATGCACTCATGGGCCGCAGTGAGAGAGAGAGAGAGAGAGAGAAATGGAGTTTACTTTCATTCTCTCAATCGCAGTGAAATAGGGGCTTCTACTGTAAGTGTCAGTGAAACACAGTTCAGCAAACACACACGCAGTGAAATTGTCCACAGTTTTTGAGTAGTTTCTGAGTTTTTAAGTAGTTGGAGCGTTGTAAATACTCTCGCTCGCCTCCCTCGCTATAGTATGCTACGCCGACATAGCGCATATGAGATAAATGACGTCAGTACATAATAACCAGTTATGATTATTACTGAACCGATACCGAATTGTCCGCGTCTGCATCGCGGTGCACCTAAGAAACAATTAATTTTGACACCCCTATAATATATTTAATTCATCACCTGAAGTGATGCTTCTATTTGCCTGAAATATGTTGATTAAAAGGATTGTTCACCCAAAAATGAAAACTAAAATTATAAAATACTAGATTAGTCATCAAATGTACAGATTAAGAGATAAATACAACATCTACGCTTTAGCAAAGTTGTATTTATTTTTGTTTGTTTACATTATTAAAATGTCAGATTTTTTAATGCAACAGCCCACCAAGCAATTTTGTTTAATAGATGCATAACAGATGTCTAATAGATCCATCTTGGCTAAATAGGCTGACAGTGAACATCTAATAGACGTCTAAGAATAGCCCAAAACTAGACTAGTCCTCAAATACACGGATTAGACAGACTTCACATGTGTAGTCACTCATTCCTGTGTATTTGATTACTAGTTTTAGGCTATTCTTGGACAATTTTCACTGACAGACAACATTTAGCCTTGTTTTAGCCTAGCCATCTAAGTTTAGATGTCTATTAGATGTTTATAAGATTAATTTTAAAGTCAAAATAATGCCTGCATAAGTAAAACATGGATATTCACTTTCACACAATACTTGTTTCATAATTCATCATCTGAAGTGAAGCTTTCATTTACCTGAAATAATATGAAAAATGTTGATTTAAGGGATTGTTCACCCCAAAACTAAAATGATACTAGATTAGTCATCAAATGTACAGATTATTCAGACTTCATGTTTAGCCATTCATTCATGTGTATTTGATGACTAGTCTTATGCTGGTCTATTCTTAGATGTCTATCAGATTTTCACTGACAGACCAAATGTAGCGTTGTTTTAGCCAATCTGTCTATGTTTAGACGTCTATTAGACATCTAGTGCTTTAAACTAAAAAAAAAAAAAGCTATCTAGGAGTAAAACTGGTATATTCAAAAACGTGTAAGTCGAAATGATTTGCCTTGATCTGAATAAGACAATAATATGATTAAGGTGTTTACATGAGTTGCTTTTTGAATGTTTCTTTCATGATCCCGTTTTACATGATATAGCACAAAATTCGATTAACGTCATTGTGTCACCACACTATCCACATTTCCTTTGGCGTTTCATGTAATTTTGGGTGTTTCATTTTTAATTTGTCAACTTTTACTGCAGTTTGGCACTTTCACTTTCATTCAGGAACATTTCATGCATGCCCCCCCTCCATGACAAATGAGATTTTGGATGAGAGTATGAACTGCTGGAAGAGTGTAGTTTTAATGTAATTTGATAGTGCACACCGTATGGGAAAAATAACCTCCGCATTTTGTGATGCAGGTGTCTGTGGTCCTTCACTGACTCGGTAGGTGCAGAGAATAGTGTCAAACAGCCGTGTGTGTACAGTATAGACTATTCTGTCACAAAAATGCAGTGAAAATCCAACACGACTGTAATAGTTTAATGGGTGTTATATGTCTGTACAACACTTCAATAATGCGACAAAAATCGGCACAGTCCACATCTTAATCCGATTTCTGTTTAGTGCGATTATGACCTTAACAGGATTAAATTAATCAAAAAAAATCGCTGTTTACATGGTCGACTCTTAATAAAAGTATTGTCTTTATCGTATTAAAATCGGATTATTGGTTATTTTATTAATTTAGCCTCACGTTTACTGTTCCAACATATTTTAAAGTTTCTTAAAATAAAATATATTGTGTTTGATGGGGAGAAGTTGTTAGATATTTAAAAAGAGCTTATTTCAGAGCATTAATCACAATACCGTGATGTTTTTGTGCAAGGTTTTCATACCGTCAGAATCTTATACCGGCCCATGCACAGTCCTACAACTTCCATAGTACTTTTTTGCTGTTATTCATCAGTTTGATGTGTTGAGTCCAGACTCACCAGTGTCCTGCCTAAACTGTTTGAGGCTGGGGATGTCGATGATGTAGGAGGACAGGCTGGGGTCTGCCTGAGCCAGACAGATGCTGCTCCCGCTGCTGCTCCCGGCGACCGCTGCCCCTCTCTGGTGCTGGAGGCACTGCTCGATGTAGCTGCTCACCTGTCCGGTGTAGGGCCTCCAGAAGCCCAGATCATCCTGCCATTCCCAAACCACCGCCATCGGCTGAGCCTGTCCGGGCACCCCAGACGAGGTAACAGACGAAGTCGACGGCGAAGCGAAAGACGGTCCGTTTCTAGATCCACTCCCTCCGGAAGGGAAACTGGAGCCTGTTGCCATTGTGTCTGCTAAGAAATGACCCCAACTGATCTTAAAATAAGCCGGAGTTAAGCAGTGGGACTGCCTGGCCCAGCTAACAACAACAACACTACCACCACCCTTTCAGTTTCACTCGTTTTCCACCCAGCTAACCCGCCGTATCCTATAAGAGATCGCTCAATGTCGTTAAAACTGAATTTTATTCAGGAGTGAACATTTATTTATCCGCAGATTTGAAGGTAATCCCACTGATGTCGCATCTTCTTTGCTCGGCTGGTGGAGCCGCAGCTTCAGACTAGCCGCGTCTCGCTCTTCTCTTCGCCATTCAGTGCGATGCCGCACGGCTACCAGGCTCAGAAATCGGATTCATGTAAAATAACAGTTACTGTTAGGTATGCAGACGGCTAATGTTGCCGGGTCGTGAATTAAAACTCGCCGCTCGGCATGGTTTTTAAAAGTACGCAGTGGTTTGTGACACACTTCCTCTGCTGCGGTGTGTGTTTGTGTCGCTGCTGGTGGATTCCCATAGATACACACTGTGAAGCCAGTCACAAACAGCTTCCGTCTTGTTGTCGGTATGGTTACATTTTAAATTGTTCAAACATAAAAACAATGTAGAATTTTTCAAATGACTAGTTTTTTTTTGATTGTTGACGCTTTGCTATGGTTAACTGCTATATGTTAATTTTGAATACTTATCTTTATACTGCTAACGTTGGCAACAGCAGATGACTTTTATTATAAAAGCGTAATAAACTTCACTAATGACAAAATAAAAGTCACTCTGCGTTTTTTTGTGTAGGAATGACGTTCATATGTGATTTATTGTATTACAACCTCTGATCTATACTAGAGAAATATATTTCTATAAATACATTTTTAAAATGTTGTATTTGTGGTTGAACACAAGAATCCCATTTAAATATCTGTGATACACGAGATCAAAATGTACCAAAATATTAGTCAGAATAAATTAATATGTAATTAAAGGTAATAAATGTGTAATAACACATTTTTGTCAAGCAAAATCAGAAAAATCTGAATAAAACAACAAAAACCTTAATAGAATTTGTAATTTTGTCAATAGTAATTGTATTGGTTTTAATGGAAACTGTTTCCTGTGAGTCTCTATTGATAATTTGTTGCCCAGAATGCTTTGTATTTGTGGCATGTTAAAACTACTAAATCTTATTGGAATAAGTTTACATTACACTGGATACCATAACAATTTTCATTACAACGGTCTTTAGGTTTATAACGTGTTAATTGTAACCTACCACTGTAAATGAAAAACTAATGATTTAAAGGTGTGATACTGTCTTCAACCCAGCAGGTGGTGCTAAAGATAATCTGATGTGTCTGGAACATAATCTTCATTCACCTAAACTCATTTTATATATATATATATATATATATATATATATATATATATATATATATATATATATATATATATATATATATATATATATATATAAGCCTAATATTACATTTATGAGTAGTAATTTAATAGTAATACACTTAAAAATGTTTGTTTAACATGGGTTGTATACTCGTATTTCACTGTATTACATAGACTGGCATAGCCATTTGAGTTCTGAATAAGCCAAATAGGCTCAACCCCTGTTTACTGTAGTAAAAACCACTTTCTATATTAAAGTGCATTATTTGTTTCCATGTATTAAATAAATAAACTGCCACTTTTCTAATTAAATGACACACATATGAATATCTATTTTTAAACTTTCAGGCTAATTCACATATTTCACGATCCGAATGATAATAATAAATAAGAAGTATATATATTTTTTAATACTAGACAACACTTGATGTTTTTATCTCTGTCAGTGACTCAGTGACAGTTAAAACAAGTACATTCTCTAAGTGGGTCTGTCACTGTGTTTAATCCTTTCTGTGCAAGACTGTATGGTATAGTTAACGCCACACAACTGTAAAGTGTTTAATATTAGTAGATCATTTTGAAATAAAAATAGCGAAATGCTCGTTAATAGTTATATTTTTCGCTGGAGGAAACAGCTGTGCTGATGAGGTGAACGCCGAGAAAAACGGACTCCACCTCCGTGACATTGGGATACAGGTGATACAAGGTTATCTATATCAAAGAACTGCAAATAAGCAGATATTATAACAATTTATCAATAAACACACACCTCATTCTCTCGCTGTCCACCGCTGTGGTTTGCTGATCAAATGAAAAACAAAAGACGGGGAGGAGCCAAATTCTGCCGCCGTTTTCTTATCAAATTTAAAGGGGACTGAGGTGATTAGTGTAGTTTATGAGCTAATCACAAAAGTTTTAGAGGGGCTGAGCAGAAATATAGGGGGGCTACAGCCCGCCTAAAATAGACCTAGCAACACCCATGCTGAAAGATATCAGATTTCTAAAAAAAAAACTATAAAATAATGCTCACTACACGTGTAAAGCTTCAGTGCATAACATTATAATTACACACATGTGCTGTTGGTTTATGAGGACTCTCCATAGGCGTAATGTACTTTATACTGTAAAAAAAAAAAACGATCAGTATTATCATACGCCTAAACCCAATGGAACGTAGCAAATTTTTAAGTATTATTTTTTTTACCAGTTTTGCATTACAAGGACGCAGGTAATGTCCCCATAAATCACCGCAACATTGTAATACATAGTCATATCATGTCATACAAATATGTCCTCGTAAGCCACTAAAACCAGTACACACGTACACACACACTCACGCCAGTTAAACGCAAGGCAACACATTTTATTTGAAAGGCCTAAATGGCATTAAGGTACAGCATATAAATACTGGCGATTCCAGAGACAGTCATTACAGAATAACATTATAGTATTCTTTTCCTTTACAAACAATACATTCATGATGTTTTCTCCGTGAAATACCTCACTTTGCCTCATTTTAACGAACGTAAGAGTAGCTTACAATGCTAAAATAATACAAAACAAAAATCTTTCGATTGAATATAAGTTAGTGCTATCGTGTTAGGGGTTTTCCAACTTGACTTGCTCGAAACCTGAAGCAGAAGTTCCTCTCCGAATAACGTTACAAAAGTAGCTCGTTGTTTTTAGCATCGTTAGCCGTGTCATTCAGTAAGCTACTTTATGTAATATACTGAATGTCAGAGTTGACATTCCCTGCATATACACATTTTAATTATTTCAATAAATAAATAAATAACAATACAAACGTTCGCAAGGCATGAGACCCAGATAACTAGTCGTATACAGTACTGTATACAGTACTGTACGAGCTCTCTCAGCAACAAATAAAGGCTGTGTATCCCAACAGTGATTAGACATATGTTGGATTAAAAACAAATCCCAAATGCTATTCTTACTGCTGTTTATGAGATGGTTATTTAACCATGATTGTGTCCAGGATCTGCCATTACAAATCCTGGTGGCAAAGCAATATAGTTCATCTGATACGCAAATAATGGCTACACCTTTTACAAACAACCTCTTATTTACTCACCCTCTGATGTTCCATACTTGTATGTTTTCATTTTTAACCCTTTTGTAACACTTTTGACAGCTTTTTAGGCAAAACAATTTTTTGCATTCTACACTACCTGACAAAAGTCTTGTTGTCTATCCAAGTTTTAGGAACAACAAATAATAACTTGACTTCTAGTTGATCATTTGGCATCAGAAGTGGATTATATAAAAGGCAAAGGCCTCTAGATTACGCTTATTTTACCAAAATAAAATATGATCATGCCTTGATTTTTAATTATTTAATTAGGACAGTAAGGTCTGACTTTGCTTAGACAAAAGTCTTGTCACTTAACAGAAAAATAAAGTCATGGTGCAGTGTAAAAAGAAATAATATTGTGTATGTCTCCCATAAGCTTGTAGGACTGCATCCATACATCTCTGTGATGACTTAAATAACTTATTAATAAAGCCATCTAGAATGGCAAAGAAACCGTTCTTGCAGGACTCCCAGAGTTCATCACGATTCTTTGGATTCATCTTCAATGCCTCCTCCTCCATCTTACCCCAGACATGCTCAATAATGTTCATCTCTGGTGACTGGGCTGGCCAATCCTTGAGCACCTTGACCTTCTTTGCTTTCAGGAACGTTGATGTGGAGGCTGAAGTATGAGAAGGAGCGCTATCCTGCTGAAGAATTTGCCCTCTCCTGTGGTTTGTAATGTAATGGGCAGCACAAATGTCTTGATACCTCAGGCTGTTGATGTTTCCATCCACTCCGCAGATCTTTCGCACACCCCCATACTGAATGTAACCCCAAACCATGATTTTTCCTTCACCAAACTTGACTGATTTCAGTGAGAATCTTGGGTCCATGTGGGTTCCAATAGGTCTTCTGCAGTATTTGTGCTGATTGGGATGCAGTTCAACAGATGATTCTTCTGAAAAATCTACCTTCTGCCACTTTTCTAAATGATCAACTAGAAGTTAAGTTATTATTTGTTGCTCTTAAACTGGGATCGACGACAAGACTTTTGTCAGGTAGTGTATAAATAAAAATGAAAACATCCCGGTTCGGACTGAGATGAGGGTGAGCACTGTTCCACTATGTTATAAAGCACTGGCAGATTGATTTACTGCTGTGTTTCTCCATAATTAGCACTTCATTCAGATACAACTGCATCCAACAGTTCACACGCTTTAATCTCTGCCAGAAAACACACAGGCGACTCCTTGCATGAGCCGCAGGTCTGTCCCAGCACTGCAGAAAGCTCAATTTAGCATTCAGAAATGTCAGTTTTTTTAAAAAAGGTCCCTTAATGTTAAAAGTCTTCTGTAAAGTTTATTAGTATTTGACTTTGCCAGGAACTTGAACATTCACGCCGCTATAGTCCACCATGTACATGGGCCATTGCTGAAAATACAAGGGGACAAATATTTAACAACAGTGCAGATAACACAATTAACACACTTAATAATGTTCAAGGTCTAACTAAGCAAAATGCATCTGTTTTTTGGTCCTAATAGCTTTAAAAGTTTGATAAAGATTGTAAAAAAAAAAAAAAAAGGGGGGGGGGGGTGGTGTATGATAAAAACAGTGAAAAATGATGGAAAAACAGCCATTGACTTCCATAGTATTTTTAGTCCTACTATAAAAGTCAGCGGCTGAATATTTTGTGTTCAACAAAGGAAGGATATTAATAAAAGTTTCGAAACATTTGAAAATTAGTAAATGGTGAGGAAATTGTCATTTTGGGTGAACTATGAGAAACAAAATCCACATTATAAAATTAAACCATGCTAAAAATGGCTTTAAGACTAATGCTGTGTTCGCACCAGATGAGGCACGTGCGAATAAATCGCGTTATTCCCGTGTAAATAGACTTGTGCGTCAAATTCGCTTCATTCGCGTGTCAAATTCACTCACAATAGATGAGGATTCGTGTCTTGGGCAGGGCTTCTGTTTGCCTGGTGACTCTAGTTTTGTTGCTAAATGGCTAACATGGATTTTATTGAGAGATTAGCTGTGTTTATGTGCTTTAGGAAGGCTGAAAAACAGAGTATATTCGTCCGGCACCGTGTCTGAGTCCACTAGATGCTTTCAGAGGTGCACCCAGCTCTGTAAGTTCATCAACTCTTCCAGAAACTATACCTGGATGATGGAAGCTTTCAGCGGTGCTTCAGACTGAGCCAAGCCCAGTTTGATGGGCTGTTGTTCAGTGTAGGCAAGAGGGTTTACCCTCAGAACACCAGAAAAAAGGCACTACGTCATAATCACACCCCTACAAGAGAAAGCTCCTAATTGGTTAACGCAGAGCAAATGTTCGCTGAAGTTCATATTTTCCAACTCGAGTGGTTCACGCTCAACTTGCACTGCAGGATGTCTATTCGCGTCTTTGGATTGACTTAACATGTAAATCACTTGCGCTTGATGCTTCATCTGCATCTGGTGTGAACGCAGCATTACGCCATGTCCACATGTACATAGGTATTTTTAATCGACAGATATTTTCCTGCCTTCTCTGTCATTACAAAACCCAAAAAATGCACTGTCAAGGGGAATGCCGAATTAACAGATGGCAATAAGTCTTTAATGCTGGGATAACGCAAACCTAATTGGTAAAAGTTACACAAACAGGCCGTTGTGCTGCATGAATGATGTAGAATGTGCGACGCATTTGCCATGAACGCATGCAATTCGCCTCAACATTCGCTTTTACATTTAGCAGATGCTTTTGTCCAAAACGACTTACAATTGAGGAGACATTTAGCAATTCAACAGGAAGAAGCAACACAAACAAGAAGTGCTAATGAATCAAAGTAAGTGCTAGAGTTGGGCAGGGATGTTTAGAGAGAGAATAGTGTTTCTACAGGTAGATTTACTGAGCAAGTTCAAATATTTAAACTCAAGCTTAAAATGTGCGTGAAAAAGGTGAAAAACATCCTGTGAGTAAACTAGAGCAAGTGAAGTGGTGCTCTGTGTTTGGTGTGAACCCAGTATTAGCAGAAAGCCTCGTTGGCCAATCAGGAAGGAGAAAATTATGCAAAATTTGTCAAAAGATTTTTGTGGCTGTGGTAGTTTCTGAAAATCTTCACTCTGGCCATCAGTTTCAGTTACCTAATACTGTGTTTTTGTTAGGAGGGAGGAGTGTTTGTTTTAGAGAGAGAAGAGTGTTTCTACAGGTAGTTTGTCAATGCATTTTACAGCGCAAGTTCAAATAATTCAACTCAAGCTGGAATTATCCATTATCCGTGTATTAGAATAAAGCCACACTGGCCAATCAGAAAGGAGAAAATGATGAAAAAAAAATGAAAAAAAAAAAAAAATTCGGCAAAACTTTATATGGGCTGTGGTCGTTTCTGAAAATCTTCATTCTGGCCGGAGTTTTCAGAAAATTTCAGTTTCAGTTACCTAATACTGTGTTTTTGTTAGGAGAGAGTGTTTGTTTGTTTTTTTTAGGGAAAGAAGAGTGTTTCTACAGGTAGTTTGTCAATGTGTTTGCATTTAAAGTGCAAGTTCAAATAACAAAACTCAAGCTGAAAGTATGCATGAAAAACATTCCGTGAGTAAACTAGAGCAAGTGAAGTGGTGCTCTGTGTTTGGTGTGAACCCAGTATTAGAATAAAGCCACGTTGGCCAATCTGGAAGGAGAAAATTATGCAAAATTTGTCAAAAAGTCAGTTTAGCAAAATCTTTACTCAGTTTTCAGAAAGTTTCAGTTACCTAATACTGTGTTTTTGTTAGGAGGGGGGAGTTTTTGTTTGTTTTTTAGAGAGAAAAGAGTGTTTTTACAGGTAGTTTGTCAATGCGTTTTACCGCGCATGTTCAAATAATTCAATTCAAGCTGAAAGTATGCGCGAAGTGAAAAACATCCCGTGAGCAGGGGTGGAAAGAGTACTGAAAAATCATACTTAGGAAAAAGTACCATTACTTGCCTAAAAATGTAGTGCAAGTAAAGTAAAAGTATCTGCTGTAAATATTACTCAAAGTATGAGTAAAAAGTAAACATTTCAAAAGTACTGAGTATTACGCTGTAAAAAGCTGATGCATTTACATGTAATTTGTGGATGTGTGTAAACGTAACATTCTGTAGTGCATTTAGTTATTGCCCAGCAGGCACACAATGTCATAAGACGTTAATATTAGGTTAGATTTAGGTTGTGATGTCAGATGACCAAAATTCAATGTCTAGCCAGCGTCTAAGGACAATATTATTTTGATGTCTAATAACAATGGCAAATAAAGTTGGTATTTGGTTGATTTTAGGTTGTGTTGGAAAGTGACCAAAATCCAACGTCAAGCCAACATCTTAAACCAACGTCACATTGACGTCAAATACTGACATTTATTCATCAGGTATGGTAACCAAAATCCAACGTCTGATAGACGTCATATTGGTAACGTCCACACAACGTCAAGCTATAACGTTATTGGACATTGATATTTGTTTGATTTTAGTTTGGACGATGGGTTCTGACGTCAACCCGATTTTTATTTCTAAACAAAATGCAACGTCCCCACGACGTTGGGGTACAACTTCAATGCCTGCTGGGTGTTTAAAGCCATTTCGGTCTTCATATGGTAAACATCCGTCATCTTCTCATCAGAGAAATGTATCTAAACAGTCTCTGGGTCAATGCGTGTAAAGATTTTAGACATCTTCTTGGACACTTGCTTCCAAAAATTTGATTGGACGGGAATCACAGAACTGATTTTTCTAATCCCCACAGACCGAAAAAAATACAGTAATCAAGCAGTGACTGCAGGTTGAAGGAAAGTAGTGGAGTAAAAGTACAGATACAGCACTAAAATGTACTCAAGGGAAAGTAAAAGTACACATTTTCAAAACTACTTAGTAAATTACTATTCCTGAGAAAAACTACTCAATTACAGCAGTTTGAGTATTTGTAATTTGTTACTTTACACCACTGCCCATGAGTAAACTAGAGCAAGTGAAGTGGTGCTCTGTGTTTGGTGTGAACCCAGTATTAGAATAAAGCCACGTTGGTCAATCAGGAAGGAGAAAATTATGCAAAATTTGTCAAAATCTAAGATTTTTTGGCTGTGTTAGTTTCTGAAAATCTTCACTTTGGCCAGAGTTTTCAGAAAGTTTTAGTTTCAGTTACCTACTACTGTGTTTTCGTGTGGTGGTTTTGAAAATACACATGTTCGTGTGGACAGGGCTTTAATTCGTTTTTTTTAAAAACAGTCCTGTGTAATGTGTTGTCATACCATGACAGGTATCTGATTGGTTGACAGTGCTGAGTCTCCTGCAGTGGGCATGGATGTCTGACTGGACTCAAGTACACGTTTGCGCTTGCGTCGATTCGTTGACACTTCTTTACCTTCTACAAAAGAGCACATTTGTATTTCTGAACATTCCATTCAAGAGTCAAATATTTAAGACAGAATAAAGACTCTTACCTTTATTACAAGATTGAGTACACAACTCTGTAAAAGGCCTAAACAAAGACAAAATGATTGAGATCAAACAATACTTCTATAAAAAAGAGCATCTCTGATCACAGTAAGCAATGTTTATCCAACATAATCACCATAATCACATTCAACACTCACTGTAGGGGGGTTTTGATATTGAAAGTAATTTCGTCTTGGGCCTGCAGGACTTTTTCCAACCGAACGATGTCGTAAGTGTTAGGATTCCTGAAGGGAATATCATCCGGAAGTCCACACACTTCCAGTGAGCCCGGATTGGCTCGGATTAATTTATATGGAACAATGACTGACCGGTCCAGACCCAAAGCTTCACCTGAGATTCACGAATGAGTTATTTAGATGATTTGAATATGTATATGAATTATTTACTAGTAATTAACATACCGTATTTCTTATTGAAGAGCTCTTTAACTTGTTCTCTTAATATCACTTTCTCTCCCATTCGATTGACCTCGTCTTCTTCTGCTGGAAAGTGATCAAATATTTAACAGGTTTACTGACAGATTCAGCAAATAACTGTTCATGCTTATTGCAGTCAGATAGCTAGAGGCCGATTTATTGTCATAAATCGGACACCTTGGTTGGAGAATGGTTGTTTTATATTAGACTCATTCATTCATTTTCCTTTGGGTTGTCACAGTGGAATGAACCGCCAACCATTCCAGCATTTGTTTTACACAGCAGATGCCCTTCCAGCCGCGACACAATACTGGGAAACACCCATACACACACATTCACACACACATTCATACACTATGGCCTAATTCATAGTGTATGAGTGTGAATTCAACTCCCTTATACTGCATGTCTTTGGACTGTGGGGGAAACTGGAGCACCCAGAAGAAACCCATGCGAACATGGGGAGAACATGCAAACTCCACACAGAAATGCCAACTGACCCAGTCGGGACTCAAACCAGCAACCTTCTTGCTGTGAAGCGACAGTGCTAACCACTGAGCCACCATGCTGCCCTATATTAGACTCTTGTTTAATAATTTTTATAATATACAATTGGAAAATTGTAAGACATTAAATTATATCCTACAAAAACCTTTACAACAATTTTATATTGAAGCACAATTTATAAATAGTTAAAAATGTTATTTTAGTGTTTGCTTGAACTTTGTAATTTAACAAAAAAATATTAATAATTTAATATAAATAATATTCACTTTTCACCAAAATAATAAACAACACAAATGTTAAGGCATTTCTTAAATACCAAATTATTTTGAATTTTTTTTAAGGATTATGTGACATTAAAGTCTGGATAAAAAAATGCTAAAAATTTTACTTTCAACCATAATAGTAATAAACACATTTTTTAAATATATTAAAATAGAAAAAATATTTTTAATTGTAACAAAATTCAAAGAAGTACTGCTTTTTACTGCATTTATCAAATGAATGCAACTTTTGCGATTAAAGATATTTCATTCTGTACATTCATATAGCAGTATATTTGCATAAAAATAATATAATACAGGGTGGCGCGGTGGGTAGCGCTGTCACTTTACAGCAAGAAGGTCGCTGGTTCGAGCCTCGGCTGGGTCAGTTGGCATTTCTGTGTGGAGTTTGCATGTTCTCCCCGTGGGTTTCCTCTGGGTGCTCCAGTTTCCCCCACAGTCCAAAGACATACGCTACAGGTGAATTGGATAAGCTTAATTGGCCGTAGTGTATGAGTGTGAATGAGAGTGTATGGGTGTTTCCCAGTGATGGGTTGCGGCTGGAAAGGCATCCACTGCATAAAACATATGCTGGATAAGTTGGCGGTTCATATTGCTGTGGCGACTCCAGATTAATAAAGGGACTAAGCCGAAAATAAAATAAATGAATGAATAATATAATATAATATAATATAATATAATATAATATAATATAATATAATATAATATAATATAATATAATATAATATAATATAATATAATATAATATAATATAATATAGGCAACGCAGTGGCGCAGTAGGTAGTGCTGTCGCCTCACAGCAAGAAGGTCGCTGGTTCGAGCCTCGGCTGGGTCAGTTGGCGTTTCTGTGTGGAGTTTGCATGTTCTCCCTGCGTTTGCATGGGTTTCCTCCGGGTGCTCCGGTTTCCCCCACAGTCCAAAGACATGCAGTACAGGTGAATTGGCAGGCTAAATTATCTGTAGTGTATGAGTGTGAATGAGTGTGTGTGGATGTTTCCCTGAAATGGGTTGCGGATGGAAGGGCATCCGCTGCGTAAAAACGTGTTAAATAAGTTGGCGGTTCATTCCGCTGTGGCGACCCCGGATTAATAAAGCGACTAAGCCGAAAAGAAAATGAATGAATATAATATAATATAATATAATATAATATAATATAATATAATATAATATAATATAATATAATATAATATAATATAATATAATATAATATAATATAATATAATACCTCTATGAAAGAGCAAAAGGGACTAAAAGACTGTGAAGCCTAACACAAATAAATTTGGGTCACATTGATTATGATGGGAGTGATATTGTTTAACATACATCAAATGTGGTCATGCATACTTGGCAAAAAAAATACAATCTGTCAAAGTACATGATGCTTTATTCTTACCACTTATTGGGGTGTAACCTTTCTTCAATATGGTTATCCTTCGTGGTGCTGTCAAGGTAAAAATGATTTGATTGGCTTATTTCATGAGTAATTTGGCAAAAAATATAAACAGTGCTTTCACATTTTTAACTGCTTACCTGGCTTGGGAATAAGTCCTTGGAAAGGTCTGAAAAAAAAATAGTTATTGTATGGTGCTACTTCAAAGGGTCCTATTTAGCAATGGTCCATTTTTTACAAGATATAAGATATTAGAATCACAGTTTAAAATACCTCACTGATTATTTATACTATCATGTGCCTTTTTAGGTGATAAAAAAAAAACGTTTCACGAGTGTTTCTTGAAATGTGATGCTGCTCTCCGCCCCCTTTCAGAAGAAGATGGAGCCTTTACAGATTGTGCCTCATATACTCTTGAAAACAAACGTCTGGTCAGTTTAAACTCCTGATATAAGGTTTTCTGAGTGAACAAATTCTAAGGTGGTACATCATATGAGTATTACATTCTCCATTACATCATATGTCTGTGAATGTAAACAAGTACACTATATTTTGGCTGTGAAAACAATAGCCTACTAATGCAACTCCTAGAAAGTGTTAATTCTGACAGCGAATTTTGATTTAACAACTTAAATGCCATTTGATTTGTCATATTTTAGAGTTTTGTATGCATTGTAGTTTTAGTCACCTAAATTTCATAAGATTTTAGTAGACTAAATCTATTCTACATTTAGTCGACTAAAATCAAACCAGTTTAGTTAAATCATAACATAATAGATACACATATCATAAACATGTCTAAGCTCATTATATACTCCTAGAGAACATGCTCATAAGCATGAACGATTTTAAGGTTTGACGAATATGCAAACTCTTGAACCGTGCCCAGGCGCGATTGTCCCCCTTTCCCTCTCCCCCTAGGCCCGCACTCACATTGCATTTTCTGCCTTCAGAGCCCGAGCATGCTTATATAATCGATGATGTGACTGTTCAGTTTAACATAAGAAAAGCACTCTCGCTCCGTTGCGTTAGTTGTATTGTTTTGTATTATTTTAAGATGTTATGCAGTGACACACAGTCAAATATTTTAGCATTCATTCACTTCTAGCACTCATAAATGTTCATAAAAGTCATCGAGCTGCAGGTATTAGGAGGTTTGCTGAAGATGCAGCTGAAGTGCAGCGAGGGGTTTGCATCTTTAATAAACTATGACAGTTCACGTTCATTTAAAACTAAGAATCCATATGAAATGCTCCCTTAAAGTGATGTTGAGTCTTCAGTTTTGCACTCACACTACAAGCGTACCATGCCAAAGCCCAACCGAACCGCGCTCTGACACGCCTCTTCCAACTGGGCCAAGGCCGGCCAACTGAACCGCACTTGAGCCAGATTCTGAGCACTCACACTTGTCAAACAAACCAGGAAATGGAGGTCAAACATACCTGGGCATGGTTCGGATAGCCTAGTGTGAGTACACCCTAACATTAGGCCTAAAAAACACCTTGAACCAGGGGTCACCAATCTCGGTCCTGGAGGGCCGGTGTCCCTGCAGGGTTTAGCTCCAACTTGCCTCAACACACCTGCCTGGGTTATTCAAGTATACCTAGTAAGACCTTGATTAGCTTGTTAAGGTGTGTTTGATTAGGATTGGACCTAAAATCTGCAGGACACCGGCCCTCCAGAAACAAGTTTGGTGACCCCTGCCTTAAACCATCTATTCTATTTATTTTTTCAAGTCTTGTTTTAGTTGAAGAAATTTTGCTTGATATCATTGTTATCCTAATTTTGCAGCATTTTTTGGTGGTAAATTATTTGTTTAATGAACAACAGGTTCGAAAGAATTAGAGGATTTCAAACAATGTTTCAGTGGCCAAAACAGAACAACTCACTTTGTAGTAGACTTTCAAACTTTCTTCCATCCACTAATGTATGTTAATGACTTAAAAAAGGTGATAGAAACAGTTTAAATTAACGTTGATATACAGCGGAGAAAATAAGTATTAAACATGTGATGTTTTTTCCTGGGAATAATATTTCTAAAGGAGATGTTGACATGGGATTGGGCCAGATTTTGGTGAAAACCCTAACAATACAAACATAAAAATAAAACAAATAAAAAAAAATCTGGAAAATGAGTTACTGTATGTGTAATAACAATGACACAAGGAGACAGTACTGAACTACTGGCAGCTTAAAGAAGCCTCTCATATGGAGAATGAAGTCACATGAATTGCTCAGGTGTGAGTTTTTCACAGACTTCAACAGAGTGTAAAAATCATGATGGTTTTGTGGGTCTCGTCTATCAAATCTGATTTTTAATTTGTATTCTCTATTGAATTTAAGTAAGGTGATTGGCTAGGCCATTCTACGGTTTTATTTTCTTTCTCTGAAAGCATTTGAGAGTTTCCTTGACTGTGTTTTGGATCATTGTCTTGCTGAAATGTCCACCCTGGTTTCATCTTCATCATCCTGCTAATGTAGATGTTGGACTGAAGCAGCTAATATTAATTTACAATGAGGAAGGACAGAGAGTTGCTGAAGAGCTACTAAGAGATTTCAGCTGCTCTCTGGGCTTTCACAGCCTTTCTACACCTCCTTTTCTTCATGTGTTCAATACTCTTTCCCTGCGTCATTTTATTTTATTTTATTTTGCAAAACATAGCTGTAAACTAATTACTTTTGTTTTCTATATGGATTTCTTTGGTTGTTACCAACATCCAGGGATAATTTCAAGTCAACGGCACCTTAAGAAATATGTTTTTTGAGAAAAATGGTGACGTGTTCAATACTTATTTTCCCCACTGTACTACCCAAACTAATTAAAGTGCACTTTTTTCTTAACTCAAAAAGCTTTAAAAGTTGAAAAGCTCTTTAAAACCAGGGCTTCACCTTGTGATGCTGAAAGAGATCTTGTCTGCCACTGCTAATATCCTCTCTAGATTCTGTGAGCCGAAGGTACAGGGTTTTCTGAAAGGGATGCCAGGGGGCAGGCCCTCGATAATCACCGAGCCAGGGTTACTCTTGATCCTCTTGTAAGGCACTTGCACAGGATACTTAATGCCCAGTGCCTCGCCGTATTTCCTGTTGAACAGGTCTTGGACTTGCTCTCGTAGTGTGTTCGCCAAGTCAATACGGGAGAGCTTGGCCTCTAAACTGTCTGTGGGCAGAACAATGATAGAATAGCCAATACTTTAGTCATAGCATATTGGGGGAAAAAAGCGAATAAAGGTTTGAACTGGCAACCAAACGACAGACGCGTGGGTACATGGATCAGCTGAATCGTTTCTTTTAGTCAGGATGCAACAAAGTGACAAAAGAACACCTGATAACTTAATCACAGTTGATACCTGAGAATCCAGGTCTTTTGGAGGCAGGCCCTGGGTCATCTGATTGGTCTTTGGAGTCAGTCTCTGCTGAGCATTTAATCAAAAGAAGCATTATGTTAGATTAGCGAGTGATAATTTGGCTGAAACAGAAGGTATATGAATAATATAAAAATTAATTGTTAAAAAAAAAAAAAAAACATTGAAGAAAAACAAAATAAAAAACCGAACAAACCCTATGACTGACAATAAAATATAAAACAACGCCTACAATGAAAAACAAAAAAAGTACAAAGGAATCAACTAGCATGCATCCAGATAATTTCCCTGACTAAAATAAACTTAATAATTTTAAAAATTATAAGTACAATAAAAAAAAGGTTAGTTTACCTGAACTGTCGAATTAAATAAAACAAATAAAATTAAAAGTAAAGTAAACAAACAAAATAAAATAAAAAAGGGAGTTTACCTGAACTGTCAAATGAAATGAAACAAATAAAATTAAAAGTAAAGTAAACAAATAAAATAAAATAAAAAAGGGAGTTTACCTGAACTGTCGAATGAAATAAAACAAATAAAATTAAAAGTAAAGTAAACAAATAAAATTAAATTAAAAAAGGGAGTTTACCTGGACTGCCGAATGAAATAAAACAATAAAATTAAAAGTAAAGTAAACAAATAAAATAAAATAAAATAAAAAGTTTAGTTTACCTGAATTGCCGAATGAAATAAAACAAATAAAAAGTAAAGTAAACAAATAAAATAAAATAAAATAAAAAAGGGAGTTTACCTGAACTGCCGAATGAAATAAAACAATAAAATTAAAGGTAAACAAATAAAATAAAATAAAAAGTTTAGTTTACATGAACTGCCAAATGAAATAAAACAAATAAAATTTAAATTAAAGTAAACAAATAAAATAAAATAAAATAAAATAAAATAAAATAAAATAAAATAAAATAAAATAAGGTGAGTTTACCTGGACTAGTAAATGGAATAAAAAAAATAAAATTAATAGTAAACAAACAAAATTATATAAAACAAAATAAAATAAAAAGGTTAGTTAACCTGAACTGCCAAATTAAATAAACTAAGTAAACAAATAAAATTAAGTAAACAAATAAAATAAAATAAAAAAGGGAGTTTACCTGAACTGTCGAATGAAATAAAACAAATAAAATTAAAAGTAAAGTAAACAAATAAAATTAAATTAAAAAAGGGAGTTTACCTGGACTGCCGAATGAAATAAAATAAAATAAAATAAAATAAAATAAGGTGAGTTTACCTGGAATAGTAAATGGAATAAAAAAAATAAAATTAATAGTAAACAAACAAAATTATATAAAACAAAATAAAATAAAAAGGTTAGTTAACCTGAACTGCCAAATTAAATAAACTAAGTAAACAAATAAATTAAGTAAACAAATAAAATAAAATAAAAAAGGGAGTTTACCTGAACTGTCGAATGAAATAAAACAAATAAAATTAAAAGTAAAGTAAACAAATAAAATTAAATTAAAAAAGGGAGTTTACCTGGACTGCCGAATGAAATAAAATAAAATAAAATAAAATAAAATAAGGTGAGTTTACCTGGACTAGTAAATGGAATAAAAAAAATAAAATTAATAGTAAACAAACAAAATTATATAAAACAAAATAAAATAAAAAGGTTAGTTAACCTGAACTGCCAAATTAAATAAACTAAGTAAACAAATAAAATTAAGTAAACAAATAAAATAAAATAAAAAAGGGAGTTTACCTGAACTGTCGAATGAAATAAAACAAATAAAATTAAAAGTAAAGTAAACAAATAAAATTAAATTAAAAAAGGGAGTTTACCTGGACTGCCGAATGAAATAAAACAATAAAATTAAAAGTAAAGTAAACAAATAAAATAAAATAAAATAAAAAGTTTAGTTTACCTGAATTGCCGAATGAAATAAAACAAATAAAAAGTAAAGTAAACAAATAAAATAAAATAAAATAAAATAAAAAAGGGAGTTTACCTGAACTGCCGAATGAAATAAAACAATAAAATTAAAGGTAAACAAATAAAATAAAATAAAAAGTTTAGTTTACATGAACTGCCAAATGAAATAAAACAAATAAAATTTAAATTAAAGTAAACAAATAAAATAAAATAAAATAAAATAAAATAAAATAAGGTGAGTTTACCTGGACTAGTAAATGGAATAAAAAAAATAAAATTAATAGTAAACAAACAAAATTATATAAAACAAAATAAAATAAAAAGGTTAGTTAACCTGAACTGCCAAATTAAATAAACTAAGTAAACAAATAAAATTAAGTAAACAAATAAAATAAAATAAAAAAGGGAGTTTACCTGAACTGTCGAATGAAATAAAACAAATAAAATTAAAAGTAAAGTAAACAAATAAAATTAAATTAAAAAAGGGAGTTTACCTGGACTGCCGAATGAAATAAAATAAAATAAAATAAAATAAAATAAAATAAGGTGAGTTTACCTGGACTAGTAAATGGAATAAAAAAAATAAAATTAATAGTAAACAAACAAAATTATATAAAACAAAATAAAATAAAAAGGTTAGTTAACCTGAACTGCCAAATTAAATAAACTAAGTAAACAAATAAAATTAAGTAAACAAATAAAATAAAATAAAAAAGGGAGTTTACCTGAACTGTCGAATGAAATAAAACAAATAAAATTAAAAGTAAAGTAAACAAATAAAATTAAATTAAAAAAGGGAGTTTACCTGGACTGCCGAATGAAATAAAACAATAAAATTAAAAGTAAAGTAAACAAATAAAATAAAATAAAATAAAAAGTTTAGTTTACCTGAATTGCCGAATGAAATAAAACAAATAAAAAGTAAAGTAAACAAATAAAATAAAATAAAATAAAATAAAAAAGGGAGTTTACCTGAACTGCCGAATGAAATAAAACAATAAAATTAAAGGTAAACAAATAAAATAAAATAAAAAGTTTAGTTTACATGAACTGCCAAATGAAATAAAACAAATAAAATTTAAATTAAAGTAAACAAATAAAATAAAATAAAATAAAATAAAATAAGGTGAGTTTACCTGGACTAGTAAATGGAATAAAAAAAATAAAATTAATAGTAAACAAACAAAATTATATAAAACAAAATAAAATAAAAAGGTTAGTTAACCTGAACTGCCAAATTAAATAAACTAAATAAAATAACAAGTAAACAAATAAAATAAAATAAAAAAGGGAGTTTACCTGGACTGCCGAATGAAATAAAACAATAAAATTAAAAGTAAACACATAATAATAAAAAAAAATTAAATAAAAAAGGTTAGTTTACCTGGACTGTCGAATGAAATAAAAACAAATAAAATTAAAAGTAAAAGTAAACAAATAAAATAAAATAAAAAATAAAATAAAAAGGTTAGTTTACCTAGACTGTTGAATGAAATAAAATAAAACAAATAAAATTAAAAGTAAACAAATAAAATAAAACAGAACAAAATAAAAAGGTTAGTTTACCTGGACTGCCGAATGAAATAAAACAAATAAAATTAAAAGTAAAAACAAACAAATAAAATAAAATAAAAGTAAACAAATTAATTAAAAAGGTTAGTTTACCTGGAAAGCTGAATGAAAAAAATAAAAAGGAAAAGTAAACAAACAATATAAACATCCAAATAAAAAAAAACATTTGTTTACCCGATTCAGAGGTCGTCTTAGAGACACTTTCATTTTTGACCTGTTCCGTCAACAATTCTGGCCTGACAAACAAAACAAAGACCCACATTGTTATCAAGCTGCTTCATAAAACAATATAATGAATTTGAGGGGTGTCAAAATTAATTGAATCTTCGGTGCACCGCGATGCAGACGCGGACAATTCGGTACCGGTTCAGTAATAATCATAACCAGTTATTGTGTACTGACGTCATTTATCTCATATGCGCTATGTCGCCGTAGCTTACTATGGCAAGGGAGGCGAGCATGAGTGTTTACAACGCTCCAACTACTTAAAAACGCAGAAACTCTGCACAATTTCACTGCGTGTGTGTTTGCTGGACAGTCTTTCACTGACTCTTACAGCAGCAGAAGCCCCTTCACTGCAATTGAGAGACAAAGTAAACTCCATTTCTCTCTCTCTCTCTCTCTCTCTCTCTCTCTCTCTCTCTCACTGTGGCCCATTTGACTGGCTGGCGTGATTTTTGTTACAGCGATACTTCTGGATACAGACACGAGCGAGTTTTCTCCACCGCGTCTATCATGTATCAGCTGTGATCGACGCTGCAGTGTTGCCAGATGTAGCTGACTGATTCCAGCTCAAAAACTATCCAAAACTTGCCGAAATGCTTATCCAAAACCGCCCAATCTGGCAACACTGCGCCGCTGCTGTTTATCAGTGTCACTCATCGGTGAACAGCGCCTGTAAAGTAGAATATAAAATTGTGTATGGAAAGCATCGGCAATGCACCGTGATGCACCAAGATATCGAATTGAACCGAATCGATAGCATGATAATTGTAACAGAACTGAACCGTGAGACCAGTGTAGGTTCACACCTCTAATGGATTTGTAAATTTCTGTATGAGTTTACCTCTTTATAACAAAAGTAATCTGACTGCTGGAAGCAAGAATCTTTCTGAGTTTAGCTGCTCCAAAACAGTTTGGCCTTCGAAAAGTCATGCCTTCGGGCAGCCCCGTGACGTACAGGTCATCTGGATACATCTGAAACTTGGAGTACGGAACTTTAGCTGGTTCAGGCAGACTAAGAGCCTCACCTAGAATGAGAATGAAAGATGATCTCACTCAATATGACAAACTATTTTTGGGTATATTTAACACAGAGGATTTTGATTGGTTGAATAAATGTAACTGGAAGAATGAACAATCAGCAAGCCCCTCCCCTTGAATTCAGATGAGCCAATGAAGAGCTCCTAGCCATATCAACTAAGAAAACTGCAACTGTTCTTTTTATGTCGGCCGTAGAACACAATGTTTTTGAGATGCTAATGGTGTAATCCGATGATCTATGCTAAGCTAAGCCCAAAAGGCTCCCGCCATTTCACCTGGAAATCAGCTGAATGGATTCAGAAATGGTAAAACTCAACTATTTAACTCTAAGAAACTTGTAAAGTTAGCCTATTTCCAAAAATGTAGTGTTCCTTTAAGCTGCTAAAATGAAATACAATAAAATAAAATAAAAATGTTAGTTCACCAGGATTGCAAAATGAAATAAAATAAATACAATTAAAAGTAAACAAATAAAACTAAATAAAATAAAAATGCGAGTTTACCTGTACTGCCAGATGAAATAAAACAAATAAAATAAAATAAAATAAATAAAATAAAAAGGTGAGTTTACCTGGACTGCCAGATGAAATAAAACAAATAAAATAAAAGTAAACGAATGGTCTAAAAGTAAACTAATGGAGATGCTAATGGTCTAATCCAATTCAATGATCTATGCTAAGCTAAGCTAAAAGTGCTCCTGCCAGACCTGGAGATCAGCTCAATGGATTCAAACATGGTAAAACTCAACTGTCTAGCTTTAGGGGACTTCCAAAAAAGTGGAGCATTCCGTTAAGCTACTAAAATAAAATAGAATAAAATAGTTTACCTGGACTGGCAAATGAAATATAACAAATACAATAAAAAGTAATAAAATAAAATAAAAATAAATAAATAAATAAATAATAAAAATAAAAAACAAATAAAGAAATAAAATAAAATAAAACTAAATAAAATAAAAAGGCGAGTTTACCTGGACTTCCAGATGAGATAAAACAAATAAAATTAAATGTAAACTAATGGTCTAAAAGTAAACTAATGGAGATGCTAATGGTCTAATCCGATTTAATGATCTATGCTAAGCTATGCTAAAAGTGCTCCCGCCAGACCCGGAGATCAGCTCAATGGATTCAGACATGGTAAAACTCAACTGTTTAGCTTTAAGGGACTTGTAAAATGAGTTTGAAAAAAGTGGAGCATTCTGTTAAGCTGCTAAAATAAAATAAAATAAATTAAATAGTTTATCTGGACTGGCAAATGAAATAAAACAAATACAATAAAAATAAATTTAAAATAAATTTAAAAATTAAATAAAAAAATACATAAAATAAAATAAAAATAAATTACAATAAAATAAGTGAGTTTACCTGGACTGCCAGATGAGATAAAACAAATAAAATTTAAAGTAAACCGATGGTCTAAAAGTAAACTAATGGAGATGCTAATGGTCTAATCCGATTCAATGATCTATGCTAAGCTAAGCTAAAAGTGCTCCTGCCAGACCCGGAGATCAGCTGAATGGATTCAGACATGGTAAAACGTAATTGTTTAACTCTAGGGGACTTATAAAATGAGCCTATTTCTAAGAAAAGTGGAGCCTTCCGTTAAGCTGCTTTGATACAATCTACATTGTAAAAGTGCTTTAGAAATAAAGATGGCTTTACAATAAATGGTGGGGGGGGGACTCTGCAGTTAATTGTAAGTGATAAGATAAGTAAGTCCGTGACTCACTGTACTTGCAGCTGAACAGGCTCTCGACTTGTTTTCGCAGCTGAAGGATCATCTCTCCGATGTCTTCTGGGGAAAAGGGAGAACAATCACACCGACAGCCCACAATATCTGAAGGCAAACCTTTTAAGACCTTTTAAAATGGAGTTTTACCTTCAACAGCTCTTTTGAGCCCTTGCGGTGTAGATTTCGGTGTTAAATCTTCTGTTGAGATACAAACGCATTGAAATGAGTGCAAGTGAAATATTCCTGCATCAAAATCTTGTGATTTCTGCACGCTTTGCCGGATGTGTTTTGATGATTGGACTCACCTGAGGTTTACTCCAGTGATCGTGTGTGTAATGCAAACTTCAACATAACAAATCCAGTGTTATTAGTTATGAGTCATAATGTTTAATCTGTGAGTTAGCATGAACGCTTCAACAACACCTGCTTTCTGAAGCTGACAAATCTTTTATAGAAGAGCAGATGTGAGTAAAATAGCTATTCATTTAGTTTAGTTTTTTGTCTGGATCTTACAATCGAATGCTAATAAATATATATTGCATAAGTACAATAAAATATGAATACACAACAATGTAATAACAGATTATATGCATATAATATAGCAAGTATGTAATACTGATTATTAATTTGAATTTTTATTGTTGTTATTATTATTATTAAATACAGATTTATATAATCAATTATTTGATATTTTTAAATATACTACTGTTCACAGGTTTGGTGTCATTCAGCTTTTATTATTAGTTTATTTTATTCCATTTATTTTATCAGTAAAATATGAATTCACAAAAATGTAAATACAGATACATAGATATTATAGCAAATATATACTATTGAGTATTATTGTTATTACTACTATTGTTATATAAAATATTGGGCGGCACGATGGCTCAGTGGGTAGCGATGTCGCCTCACAGCAAGAAGGTCGCTGGTTCGAGCCCCTGCTGGGCCAGTTGGCGTTTCTGTGTGGAGTTTGCATGTTCTTCCAGACATGTGAATCAATAAAAAAGCCAGATTACAATTTGCTAAATTACACTAGGAAAAAGAATAAATTTGGGAGACATGTCCTGTGGTCTGATGGAACTAAGATTGAACTGTTTGGCCATAATGACCAGTGTTACATTTGGAGGACAAAGGGGAAAGCATACAAGAACACCATCCCAACTGTGAAGTATGGGGGCATCATGTTGTGGGGCGTTTTTGCTGCAGGAGGGACTGGTCCACTTCACAGCATAGATGACATCATGAAGAAAGAACATTATGTAGAAATACTGAATCAACATCTCAAGAGATCAGACAGGAAATTAAAACTTGACCACAAATGGGTCTTCCAAACAGACCATGACCTTAAGCATACTGCTAAATTAGTTAAAATGTGCTTTAAGGACAACAGAGTGAATGTTTTGGAGTGGCTATCACAAAGCCCTGAGCTCAATCCTATAGAAAATTGGTAGGCAGAGTTGAAAAAGCTTGTGCGAGCAAGACAGCCAACAAATCTGACTCAGTTACACCAGTTCTGTCAGGAGGAATGGGCCAAAATTCCTTTAAACTATTGTGAGAAGCTTGTGGAAGGATACCCAAAACATTTGACCAAAGTTATACAGTTTAAAAGCAAAGCTAAAAAAATACCAATATGTATGTAAACTTTTGACTGTCTAGAAGTTAATAAAAATTCTCTTAAAAAATGCTCTCATTGTTCTGGCATTTAGCAAATGTCAATCATTTAGGTAATCCTAACGAACCTAAAATAGTAAACGTTTAGTATGATTTAACACCAGACATTTTTTTTAAAATGGTTATATTCCTTTTTTTATAATGTATGTAAACTTCTGGTTTCAACTGTAAATATAAATAAATAAATTCTCCTAAATGTTCTCCTTATTCAGTGTCTGCTGTCAGATCAGATCCTGAAATATAGCGTCAGTGTTCCCGACCTGTCAGCTGTTATAATGTACTCCGCGACTCTTCAACATACACACACACAAACAATACCTTACTGCAATATAAAGAGCAAACCATATTACTGGCATGAAACTAGCAGATATGTAATGTTAAGCCATGCAATTTCCAAAAATTACCAATAAAAGTACTGATACTATGCTGGCTGATTTGCATGTTGATTCTAAATGGGAGCAGTTATGTTTCTTTTAGTTAGTTTGTATTGTGTAGTATTCACCACTGTATGTGTTTTTCTCTCATCTTTAAAATGCCAATTTATTTTCCCTTTGTGACACTTATTCAATCAATGTGTTAGTGGAACAGTACAGTAGGCTACGTGTGTGTGTCAAACATTTTGGTGAATTACATTAGTTTGGGTTGGTTATGTTTGAAAGAAAGAGAAACTGTTGACTTTAGCGATGACGAGGCTTCATTTAAATGGTACAAAATGCCATCTGACAAGAAGGGAAAATGCATCACAGCAGCTGTTTTCCATCCCATTAGACCACATTTTTTTTAAATAACCAGTCCAGGAGGTGGTGCTGATCGACTACAATATTAGTTCAAAGAAGTTAGGTAAAATAGATTAAAACTATCGTTTCAAAGCTGTCCAAATGTGACTCTTTATACGCATCAGCTGCCGACCGGAAGTTCTTAGCATGCTCCTTGCGCATACATGCAAAGCATAATGGGTAATTTTGCGTTCTAAGAAAAAGGTCTATACTGTCAGTTTGGAAAACAATGCATATTTGCAAAATAACTAATTTGTTATTTTTTTAAAAAGTAAATAAATAAAAAACAACTTACTGACTCCAAACTTGTGAACACTTTGGACTTTTCAGTCTTTCCAGTCATGATTCAGACAGATTTGCTAATAAATCCAAATACCAAACTGTGATCATATTAAACCAATTTTTTTTTTTTAATCAGTTATCATTTCTTAGTCTACAAAAATAAATAAATAATTTGATATTTCAAAGTTTTCCATAACCTGGAAACCTGTGAAATACTTGTATGAGATAGTTAAGCGTTCATATCAACTCACAGTATGTCTCTATAAAATAGGGCCTCTAACACTGGGAGTCTATCAGGGAGAGTTACTGGATGTGGGTTTGCTGTAGTGGGAGAACTAGCACAGAACGGGGAACAGGTATCACACTGGATCTGGATCTGACTCGGGCTGGGACTACTATTTGGGCAAGTCTTGGGTTTTTGGGAATGGAAATGAAATAAGAAATAAAAAACTCTTGCCTTACCATATTTCAACCTATGTTTTTATCACTTATAAACATTAAATGCCGCTGTTTCAATCTTCCCAGAAGTTCATTTCTCCACACAGCGCAGTGGCTAAATCAGCATTTAATATCCCTGTGTTGAGCATAAGCTCATTGAAATTAATGTCTTTACATGAAAGGACTTGACAGCTAGTAAGACAGACATGTACATGTGCATATATAACGATTATTAAACAGGCATTAATAGCTTGTAGGAGGGCAGGTACAGACCGGTGGAGGGATTTGCAACTGGATGAGAAATTGGAGAGGGTTATATTAGAGGCTTTGATTTGTCATATGCTTGGGATTATCTACGCAGTACCAGAGGGAGAAGAAAAGATGGATAAGGAAGTACGTTCGGATATAAGCTAGTTTGATGTTACCTGCGACAGGCTCCTTGGGACGACAGAGGTCAGGGGTCACTCGCTCAGCCTGAGGCTCACTGGACTCCTCTGTTGAAGCACTGGATTCTGACAGATCGAGAAAAGAGGGAAGATGTGTTCAAAAAGCATTCGGTTTAATCATATAATGTCATTTATACAACAGTTCTGTATGGTTCTTGAATTTGATTGGCTGACAGACGATATTCAACCAGTATCAGCACTGTTCAAGCCTCTTAACCCTTGTGTATTACTCTTCCCACATTGTGTGCCAAGCAAGGGACTAAACTCACTATAGTTTGACAAATATTGCAGCTGTTAGACAACATAATGCAATTTTATAATGCATTTTGCCACTCTGATTCCCTTTTCACTACATTTTAAGCACCGATAACCTCATTGCTTTTAAAACCTACTCTAAATCTACATCTCTCGAGAATCACAAGCCATATATTTTCTTTCTTTTATATTTAAAAACACTTAAATATTCTACTAAAACCACTCTACCACTTCTAAATCTTTATTATTCATCTTCCTGGATTTGTTTGCTTCTTTTTTTAACATGGATAACTTCCAGATTCTCCAGTCAACCTTCAAGACAAGTTGCATCTCAACAAACACACTCCAATGGTTTAACTTTTAACCCTCAGATCCTTCGGGTGTAAAATTCCCAATATCTAGCTATACGCTTATTTCATGTGGCCGCCATTTTAAAAATAAAAGCGAGTCTGTGGTGGTGAGAAACCCGGAAGTAGAGGAAAACTGTAAAACATTGCAACAACATGCTGTGAACTACCAACCTGTTGTATGTTGTAGCTGTGTTGCGATTTCAAAGTGCAGATATGGGGTAAACATCACTGTAATATCATTCAGTTGAGTTTAATTTAAACAATTAAGAGCATATTAGGCATCAAACTAAATCACAATCTCTTTAGTAATACGTTTAAGTGTCCTAAGTGAGCAGGAACACACCATGGAGACACTTCCCTGCTTCAGCCTATGTAACCCAGTGAGAAATAAAACCATGCAGTCCTGTGTAAAATGTTTGGAGCACACCCTTGTGTTGTCTGTAATAGTGTTGTCCCGGCACTGAAAGTTAAAAACACCCATTTTCCGCTAACATTTATGCAATGTTGAGCGCACTGAAGAACCTTCACGGCAAATCACAATCATTTCTGTTGAGCACTGGTGAATACTATGGCAAATCAGTGTTAAAGAACGTGCTCAAATGTTATCAGGAAACTGGTGTTTTTTTTTATTTCAGTACCGATTTGGTACAGAAATTCAGTATCGTGACAAGTATAATATAATGAAATAATCAGTTTATTCACTTAAGCTTGTTAAATGGCATCTAAACTTGTGTTTGAGAAAGCTAACTAGTACCATTTCCTTTAACTTAGCTGAAAATAAGCTCCGATATACCTTTTTATTTTCACTATCCATTCAGAACAGACATTCGGGTCACTCAGAAAGCAGTAAAATGATACATTTGTCTCACTTTCTTTTTGCTGATAAGCTATACAGCCAGATACACAACAATACGCCATCACGGACGTCGTTCCTGTGTAACTCCAGGCAATACTTCCAGGTTTCTTCCCACTGCAGCCTCGCTTTTGCTTTTAAAATGGCGGTCAGTCTATTAGGATGCTCCAGGGCTCAGTTTTTGGACCACTTCTGTTCTCCATCGACAGAGATGGCAACGTTAGGATCGTTCATTCAAAAACACTGCTTTTTTGAGCACTGATATGCTGATGACTCTCAAATCTATCAGGCATGCCTGAAGTAACTATCAGTGTGAAAAGGAGCAAAAGTTGTTGGCGTCATAGTGCTCTGTAGGATTCATTTTACCTAAAAACTGCAGTCAAACATACACTACCTGACAAAAGTCTTGTCGCCTATCCATGTTTTAGGAACAACAAATAATAACTTGACTTCTAATTGATCATTTGGCATCAGAAGTATCTTATATAAAAAGGAATGGCAAAGAAAGCGTTCTTGCAGGACTCCCACAGTTCATCAAGACTCTTTAGAATTATCTTCAATGCCTCCTCTATCTTACCCCAGACATGCTCAATAATGTTTATTCTGGTGACTGGGCTGGCCAATCCTGGAGCAC
This sequence comes from Danio kyathit, assembly GCA_903798195.1. Classification (NCBI taxonomy): domain Eukaryota; kingdom Metazoa; phylum Chordata; class Actinopteri; order Cypriniformes; family Danionidae; genus Danio; species Danio kyathit. Next base: position 68,435,074 of record LR812523.1, on the reverse strand, counting down.
CTTGACCTTCTTTACTTTCAGGAACGTTGATATGGAGGCTGAAGTATGAGAAGGAGCGCTATCCTGATAAAGAATTTGCCCTCTCCTGTGGTTTGTAATGTAATGGGCAGCACAAATGTCTTGATACCTCAGGCTGTTGATGTTGCCATCAACTCTGCAGATCTCTTTCACACCCCCATACTCAATGTAACCCCAAACCATGATTTTTCCTTCACCAAACTTGACTGATTTCTGTGAGAATCGTGGATCTATGCAGGTTCCAATAGGTCTTGTGATGATGGGATGCAGTTCAACAGATGATTCATCGGAAAAATCGACCTACTGACACTTTTCCAAATGATCAACTGGAAGTCAAGTTATTATTTGTTGCTCTTACAACTGAGATCGACGACAAGACTTTTGTCAGGTAGTGTATGTAGAAGCATAGTTTCACAAAAATATAGGCTGAAGCACATATTTACAATGACCCTCATTGGGTCTCATTTACTTACTTACTTAAAGTGCTTAAAGAACTGAAGGCAAAGTGGAAGTAAAAAGTCACATTTGCATAGAATGATGTTTTTCTATGCTGTTTATACAGCACTTAAACTCCAGTTTACAGTTCATATACATGATGTTCCTTCAGTTCACAGTGTTTAGCCAATGAATGTGTCATGTAATGCAAAATGCCCTGCCTGTCCTCAAAGGCTCAGATCACCGCACAGCAGGGTGGAAAATGAGAGCAAATATTTTTAAATCAGAAGGCAACCATCAAAGACAAACTTCCTCTCTCTAAGTAAGTAAAATATGCTAATGCCATTTCATCCAGTAGAGCTACAGGGAGTTCATGCTGCTATGTGATTTACATTTCGCCAGAGATGATTGTTATTAAATAACAATAACACCAAAAAGAGAACAACACTTGAGGTGGCAGAGCGAAATATGAAAACTCGCAGCGTGTGGAATGGGAGAACATACCTGGCACCGTCACCTGGATAATTTCACCATCTGGGGGTTCTGTTTTGATCTTTTTCAAAGGCAGGCAGTCCCCAGATGGCCCTGAAAAAAATAAAACACATTGGGTTATTTTGCATCTTGCACTTTTATAGCCATACAACGACATGGCAAGGACACATTAAAATGATGAGCAGATGATCTACCTGCTTCACACTCGGCTAAAGGACTGACACAGGAGCTGGTCGATCTGAAAAAATAATATTAATAATAATTAGCATAAACACTTCCTTCAATATTTTACATCCTCACTAGTTCACATTATACTTTCTTAAGAAAAAAGAAAAACAGTCATGCACACAAATGAAATTTCTTAACTCTTATATAAGTGTTTGGAATTACGATAAACTTGTCAGGTTTTTGTGTTTGTCATGTGACTTCCCCATGTGTTATTCCTTGCGCTTCTGTGATTATCATGTGCTCCTTTGTTCTGTTTTCCCGCCACTAGTTAGTTTTATGAGTTTCACCTGTGTCTCACCCCTGTGTGTAATTAGTTCAGTGGTGTCCTGTGTATTTAATCTCCTTTGTTCAGTTCGTTCCTCCTCTGGTCTAAACGTCATTCCTGTGAAGTTCTCCCTGCGATTCATGTGTGTCTGTTCCAGTGCTTGTAGTAAGTGTCATTGTAAAAAAATATGTGTTTTGATAATTCCTGCGATCCCGTGCCTTTGTGACAGAGCAAGTCGAAACAAAACTCTTATTTGTTTATGTGTGGACCTCACATTGTGGGGACCAAATGTCCACAAGTATGCTGTAGAGATACCAGCAAATTTTGACCTTGTGGGGACATTTCTTTGGTCCCCATGAGGAAAACGGCTCATAAATCACACCGAATGAAGTATTTTGAATATGTTTAAATGTAGACTGTTTCCTGTGTGCATTGAGTTTTGGGGTAGAGTTGGTATACAGTAGAGCAGGGGTGCTTAACCCTGTTCCTGGAGATCTACCTTCATACAGAGTTCAGCTCCAACCTTAATCAAACACACCTGAACCAATTAATTAGGACCTAAACAGCACTTGCTAATTACAGACAGGTGTGTTTGATAAGGGTTGCAACTGAAATCTGCAGGAAGGTAGCCCTCCAGGAACAGAGCACACCTGGTATAGGGGAATATAATATAGTTTGTACAGTGTAAAAATCATTACATCTAAGAGAAATCCCCATAAAGATAGCAAACAATTTTATTTTGTCATTCATTTATTTAAAAAAAAAGGATCTAATAAAAATGTCCATAAATTTTTATATATCTTTAAAAAAAGTAACTTTAAACGCATATTAAATACAAGCAATTTAAATGAATGTGCCTGTGTCATGGTCCTGACCTAACGGTCTTGTCTATCCTGTCAGTGTTTAATGTTTCCCTGTTTGTCCTGTGCTTGTTTACATTGCCTTAACTCGTGTTGGCCATGTGCTCCTCTTGTCTTTCCTCCTTGTTTTCAGTTACCCCGCCTTCTTATTTAGACCTTGTTATCTAGATTGTTTTCACCTGTCTCTCATGTGCTTTGTTCTATATATTGTGCTGTGTTCTCATTTCTTCACTGGTTCGTTCCATGTGAGCTTGTCTTTGCTTATCTTGTATCCTAGCCTTGTATCCTTACATAGAGTTTTGTCTTGCCTGTTCTTCTAGTTCTCTCGTTTATTTACTGTTTATTTGTAGCTACTTTCTTTAGTTTGTTCCTAGTGTTTACTTAATTTTGTTCTAATATTTGTCTTGCTTTATCCTTTTTTGTTCCATTTTTTTTTTCTGTCAATCCCAGTCATGTATTAGTAGTTGTTTATTAGTTGTCTTTTTGATTTGTTTAATTTCTCTCTTTAAGATTTTTGAAGTCTTCATTTTTTTTTCAGTTTTATCCATTTTCAGCCTAGTCACTCTAGTTTCCTTTCTATTAGGATTTATATTAATTATTTATATTTTCTTTTAGATTTAGTTAGTTTTATTGTACAATTATTGCTGCCTATTTGCTGTCCTGTCTTGTGTCTTGCTGCGTTCACACTTGACGCGGAAAAAGCATCAAGTGCAAGTGATTTACATGTTAAGTCAGTGCAAAGATGTGAATAGACATCCTGCGGCGCGATATGCGCGAATGAGGTGGCGCGAATGATGCAATTTGTGCGACTGAAGCGGCATGAGTTGAGTGTTTTGCGCGATTGACACGCTTAAAGCTGGTTTTATACTTTCGCCTGGTGCCGCATCGCACACCTCCGCTGACTGCGCGCGCACCTCACGAAACGGACGGTGCTTTTATACTTGCCGCGTTCGCTGTTGTGATATTCTTTAAAACGACAGGGGGCGGTCAAAAGAAACTGACTGTAAAATCAGACGGATAAACAGAAGAAGAAAGTTTCCAGGACTGCATCATATCATTAATATGATTCAAGATTTTTAACTTTTGTTAATTATTTGTATAAATTATTTTAATGATTATAAAGATTTTTATAACCATTCAAGATTTATTTATTTTTTTTAAATCAAACTTTGATGCATCACTTGTTTTTGTTCATATCTCGGACTGTTTTACCTATTAAAATATTCATGACAACAGAACATGGGTTGCTCTACAAATATATTTTTATTATGGCAAGAATAAATGCAAAAAAAGTGCACTTACTAAAAAATAAAGATGTTTTTTAGATTTAGCCCGCTCCACAATTCACACATTACTGTCTGGCTAGTTTCTGTCCTCTTATCTTATCTTTCTGTCCTCCTCTTATCTTAAATTATCCCTCAGGTTTTTTCACATTTTTTTTTTAACAAAAACTTTCCTTCTTTCCCACGGCTGTTGCAATTTCTAGCCAAGAATTATTGATCATCTGGTTATCTCTATGATCACGGATCATAAAGATGTCTGTACAGTCGTACCTGTTTCAGACAAAATCTCTTCAAAGTGTTTCATATTCAACTCAAATTCTTCGCTGCACGAACTGTTCGCTCGAGTCTCAAAAAAAATCATGCGCTCTGCAGCTGAAATCATGTCGCGGGCACCCAAAGCGAACCTCAGCGATGACGTCACATTCTCCGCGCGCACTCAAGTGAACTAGTGGACGCGTTGAATATAAACCAGACTTTTTTTTTTTTGCTCCTACTCCTGGCTGGCTGTTTATTTTAGTGCCATCTTGTCCCTACCACTGACTTCACTGTGTTGTTGCCCCTTCTTGTTCGACCTTGTCCTCCACTTGTCTGTCTACTTGTGCTTAATTCCGTCAATGCATGCTACTAGCTTATTAACTCCCTATTATTACTATATTAACTGGTTATCAGTAGTTGTAAAGTATTATCTAATGCTGCATCCCTAATACTACCCATAACCTAAACCCAACTTCTACCTTACTAACTATTAATAAACAGCTATTTAGTAGTTTATTAAGCTACTGTAGTAGTGTTAGTTAACGGTTTAAGACCGTTAGTGAGTTGTGACCTAAAATAGTGTTACCAAACTATCTTATTGCAAAAGATGGCGAAGATGAACTGGTACCTGCTGCTGTGAGTGTTGCTGATCAGCTCTAGAGAAGAGCTCGGGACCCTGAGGCCTTCTGGAAAACCATCCTCAGAGGCAGGACCATCTTGTTTGCCCTCTTCCTTCGCAACTTTACCAGCAGCTTACAAAAAACATGAAGAAACAAGGTTAACATGCATTATCAAATTAAGCCATGTACTAATGTTATATAAGACAAATATTTTAATCAATACAAAACTTAATTTAAATATGTTGTACATTCTTAAATCACATATATTATATGAGATTATATGTGATGAGTGGTGTATGATATTGACACAAAATACAGTCTTACTATTTCTGTTACTTCTTTTCAATAAGTATAGTTGTTATGTTTTATGTTTAATAAGTTTATTTTATTTTATTTTATTTTACTTTGTGCTGGTAGTTTGTCTGGTTTAGGTCTTGTCACAGATAAATAAATATGACACTATAACCATCAGTAGGTGGTGGCAAGTTGCTAACTTGAGCGATTTATGGAATCGTTCATTCAAGTGATTCAATCAAAATGGCTGATTCATTTAGAAATATAGCAAAGGACCCTTTTCACAAGACTGTTATGTTGTGTTTAACGGTCATCATAATCTTAAATCCTTGAAAGTTTTTAATATTTAGATTTTTTTTTTAACCTATGAACATTTATATGCATTTATGCATGTATTACATCTTTTCGTGAATTGAAAAAATAAAAACAAATGACTGCTTATGCGAGGTGTTTCTATGGAGCTGAGAGTAAATTTGACATTATTCTCTCCTCTGGCTGCCATCATCAGTCCCACACAATTTTTTTCCTTTTTCTGAAAGTCTTGATAACCTCACATACGTGGACAGCACATGTTTAGCTCTTAAGTGGCTATTTAAAATACTTTGAATGTTTTATATTTTGTTACAGACATACAGTGTCATCCTGCAACTGTTTTGCTGCATATGAAATGTCCCAAACCCTATTTTTAACTGTCCAAAATGGGGAAAATAATTTTACTCTCTGAGGGTCAAAGTTTTAAAAAAAATTCTACGTTAAATATGCATAAAAGAAAATTCGGGAAAAAGTGTTTTATGTAAATTCGGACCACAAATCCACATATATGGACATCATTTTTCTTTAAAAGTACATCATATCAAAAGATGATACTTAGATTTTTATACTAATTAGGTTCCAATAAGCCCAAATAGCAAAGAGAAATAAAGAATGCATGTAAAAAAACACCTTGAGCCTTAAGAGGATAACATCATTGTGGAGTTTTTCTTTTATTATTTCAGCAAATAGGATTGTAAAAAAAATATTTGTTGTACTCTCCAATTCACTGCGCTCTAAGTTTACCCAAATATGATGACTTAGTTCCGCTACTGAGAAACCCGGAAATGTGAAAAGGGTCTATTATAAAATTAAGACATATGCTAATGTTATACAAGACAAATATTTTAATTAATATAAGACTTCATTTAAATATGATGTACATTTTTAATCACAAAGAATATATTAGATTATATGATATAGAAATAAAGGTGTATGATATTGATACAAAATGCGGCTTTACTATGTCAGTTTTTTTATTATTTAATAAGGAGCTGTTTTAACGTTTAATATGTTTTTTTTTTTTACTTTTGTGCTGGTAGTTTGACTGGTTTAGGTCTTGTCACAGATAAATAAATATGAAGCTAAAACCATAAGTAGGTGGTGCTGAGTTGCTAACTTGAGTGATTCATGGAATCGTTCATTCAAGTGATTCAATCAAAACGGCTGATTCATTTAGAAAAAAGCAATTGAATGAAATACTGCCTCACCCGATTTGTACAAACAAATTAAAAAATTTTAATTAAAAACACATGTATATACTGTAGGAATAAAATAATGCAGTGTTGTTCTGAGATGCACAAATGTTCCGTTTCAGCTTTGTTTTATTTTCCAGACGATATTGACTTTAAAAAATGTACTATTACCGTCTTGTTTGTTTAAATGTAGTATATATTCTATATCATGACATTCAGGAAAGCTGCATGATTGCTTGTGTGACTTTATATATCAAGATCATATCTCATAAACACAAAATCCAAAAACCTATACAGGAATATTTTTGGCCTGAATTATAAAGTCACTCTGAATTCACTCATGAAATCATGAAGTTAATGCTTTTGAACTTTGCAAAGTGACAAGATAATGTCAGCTCGTACATTGTTAAATAAGTAAATCATAATATTAGTAATATAGTAAATAATGATATTATTGTGAGTGATAAAAAACATGGCACATTCCTAGGCAGAAATAGCTCCTTAACAACAAAACGCATAGTTAAATAGAAAAAAATAGTATTAGTAATATAGTAAATAATGATATTACTGTACAATAAAATAATAACATAATAACATTATTGTACACTGTACAATGTTTTTTTAGTTGAATCAAATACATAGTCATCTCAACTTACATTAATCAAACAAACTAAAAATATTAAGCTAAACTTAAGAATAACTGAAACCTGATTGACTTATTCAAATACTGTAAGTTAAAGCAACATAAAAATATTTGTTGTCTTTACTTTGTCATTCATTTTCTTCAAACCAGGCTCATTGCAGATACGTACCCAGGTCTACATTTTTGGGGACAGCAAAATACGTAACTGGAGGTACATCTGCTCGCAGTTTTTGTTATTTCAAATCCACCAGAGGCCGCTGTGTATGCTTTTTGATCATCACAAATTCCTCTTGCGTGTCCTCTTCTCGCTAAAATCCACATAAGGGCGTAATATACACTTCAGCTTGTTGTCGACTAAATAAATGACCGACTGACCCACCCACCCCCTTCCCCTAAACCCAACCAATAGTGTTTGCAAAAGCAATCTAGAAAAAGAAAATCCGACGCAGTCACATGATTTCACCACGTTTTCAGCCTGTTGTTTATTTATTTATTAGTTTATTTTTTGCTTTTGCTTTATCTGGTTTCTGGAATCATTCTACGCCGGACTCAAACCCTGTCGTCGCGGTCAACTCTGTTCCACGTGTTAGACATGCCAACGTACATGGCGAGCTACTGGGCAAACTGGTAACAACAGAAAATCTGTTTGTATGGAAGTTAGCTGGTAGTGCTAATATGAACAGAAACCGTCGGCAGTTTGCAGCCAGACATAGCTCTTCAGAAATGTAGACAGGGGTACATATCCACAATGAGCCTGTGTTGATTTTTTTGCAGTGTAAATGATAAACATGGCATGTTCCTAGGCAGAAATAGCTCCTTAAAAGCAAAATATTTTCACTTTTTACATTGCATGTACAGCATCATGTGATAAAAATACTATTACATAGTGTGCTGGCCAGATACTGAAACAGGAAATACTTACCAGTAAAAATCCGTTCATCAAACATTCTAGAAAAGGAAAACAGAAAACTGTTAGTTCCTGTTAAGTCCACCTTAAACACATTGAAACACTGAAACGCTGTCTACACAAGTCTGGTGCAAACAGCAGGAGATTTCCTCATTATGCCAAATCAGCGGCTCCACGCTGGCGCTAGTATGGCAGCGGTTACCACAACCAGCAGGACACCCCACTTTGGAAGCCTAGCACTGCTCTGCCAGATGGCAAAGAAGGCTAGACATTTTTTTTTCTTTTTTTCTGATGAAGCAAATTAAAAACTCAGTATATCCAGTACCAATATCGGGATTCATTTTGCAGTGAGCCACAGAGTTAATTACATGTGAAAAAGGAAAGGTTATCAGTAATTAAATCTCTGACATCGTCGTCATGTTGAAACTGGAAGAACTACAAATCACACCGCCGCTGTTTCGATTTTACTAGTGCGATTAATTGAGGGAATCTGCTCGGGTCAGCATTCGCTTAAATAATAGAATAAAATAAAGAATGAAAGCATGCTCGGGTAGAGTCTCGAACCTTCTGACAACGAAGCGGACGGCGTGCCTTTCCTCCAGGATGCGCTTGAGTTTAGGCACACCGTAAGTGCATGGTCTCTTGAAGGGAATCTTGTCTGGAATTCCAATAATCTCCACGGCCTCAGGATCACAAGCGATCTTCCGGTATGGCACAGGAACCATGTGATCCAGGCCTAATGCCTCGGCTGAAATAAACAACAGGTAAAAGATGAGTTCAAGATTGACTTTCTGTGATATATAAAGGCACAACTTAAAAAAATTTCATTAAAATATACAGTTGAAGTCAGAATTATTAGCCCCCCTGTTTATTTGTTTTCCCCAATTTCTGTTTAACACACAGAAGATTTTTTCAACACATTTCTAAACCTAATAGTTTTAATAACTCATTTCTAATAACTGATTTAAGTTATCTTTGCCATGATGACAGTAAATAATATTTTACTAGATATTTTTCTTCTAGACAGCTTAAAGTGACATTTAAAGGCTTAACTAGGTTAATTAGGTTAACTAGGCAGGTTAGAGTAATTAGGCAAGTTATTGTTTAACGATGGTTTGTTCTGTAGACTATCGAAAAAAAATAGCTTAAAGGGGCTAATAATTTTGACCTTAAAATGTTTTTTTTTTTTTATTAAAAACTGCTTTTATTTTAGCTCTGTTAAACATCATTTGGGAAATGTTTTTAAAAAAATAAAATAAAAAAATAAAATGAGGGTTAATAATTCTGACTTCAACTGTATAAATATATATATATATATATACATAAACACATACATACATATATATATATATATACACACACACACATACATATATATAAATATATACACACACATACATACATATATATATATATATATATATATATATATATATATTAGTGGTGGGCCATTATCGGCGTTAACGCGAGACTCTTATTGCGTGATAAAAAAAAAATATCGCCATTAATCTATTCTCATAGTTGGGTTGAGAGCTGGGTTTATTCTACGCAAGCTATGATGACTTTCACCTTGATATTTTAGTGCGGATGTATACCTGACCGGTGAGCCGTCTGACAAAGAGTGTCCTTCTGAATCAAATCAGCAGGATGCCCTTCTGGATCTTTCACTTACTTTGAAGACATACTGTCATGGTTATGGATCTATCTGTTCTTCTTGTATGTGTGTGTGTGTGGGAAGTGGGTGTGTTTGTTTGGGTATATCTTCACCGCATGGTGTGTGTGTGTTTACAATTATCAGCTGGGTTATCACGTGTCTTGTTACCACTCATCTCACTCAGCTGTTTTCTATTAATCACAGCTGTTGCGCATTACCGCGTGCCTTTATATGTTCAGTGGTTGTAGATAGCGTTTGTCAGTTATTTAAAAAAATCCTAGAGGAAACACGGTATATACATATACTGTATATATACATACATATATATACATATACATATTTTCACAACAGATGTACCATGCTAAGATTACAACTGAGACAATTAAGATTACAACAGTCCACTTTTTCAGAGCAGTGCAGTATTTGTGGCATGAAAAATGGTGTATTTATTAGTTATTTGTTTATTTCAACAAACACAGTTGTGAATAATAACTACCATTGCGAGACTTCAATATTCGCCTCGTCAGGAGCATCTTTACTTTCTCCTGGATTCAAGGGCGTGTTTGTGTTGAAAGGTTAAAAATGATAAGGCAGTGGACCTGCACTGTCATCAACCAGATAGTGTGAGTGAGATGAATCTGGTGTAGAGAAATCCTCCATTTTCTTTTACACAGTTCTCATATCTACTGTAAACGCTGCTCTCCGAATCGCTGTCTATCTCCCCTGCGTCTGTGTTTGGGTTGCTGCACATAATGAAACTCCCCTTTTCATGCAAACCCTTCCCTCTTTCACAGCTGGACACTCCCGTCTAAACAAAGCTGGACTCACTCACTCTCGTTACTTTTTCATTGGGGTTTCAAAGGGTTTCATGGCCCTTTAACATCCTGATTACATGATTCCCTTGTCTTTTGTATATTATTAGCCTAAATAACCATAACCTAAATAGCCAGGTCCGTCACGTTTTGGGTCCCCTTGAAACATTTCCGTTGTGTTCCGTGCTTTTTGCATGTGTTGTGAGAATTTGCAGCACGTTTTTCTAATGTGTTTGCGTTGTGAAGGTTTGCAACATGTTTGCGGTCAAAACGATTAAGATCTTTTCTTAATTTGCTGATGCTCTTTGTAATTGCATGTGCTATCTTAAATTTCAGCGCGTTAAGTTCTCTCGGCCACTGTAGTTTTCACTATATTCCTCTCAGCAATAGTTTTTTAAACTGCAGCACATTAAGCTCTCTCAGCCACCTTAGAAAACTGATATTTATTTGAACATTATGAAATAGTTTGTACAGAAGTCTCACAGATTGACATTACAAGCATATAAATTATCATCATTGCTCAGACCTCTGAATAAAAGTGAGGTGTGTTTTGTCCTCCTAAAGAATGACCTCAAATTATTATTTCACATCATTTTATTATTGTATTATACTATATATCATACTACTGTACTGTATAATGGTATGCTTTTGATCTCACCATATCTGCTGTTGAATAGGATCTGAACACATTCTCGAAGGGTATTGATATCCTCCGTCTCCCTGATGAACGAATCCCATTTTTCTGTGCATTCAACAGACAAACAAACCGTCATGTAACAAATTAGAAAAGCAAAAGCAATATGACACAATCTCAACCATCATTTTGTGAAATCCCCATGTATACGTGGATTTTTATTTACACATAGGAGTCAATTAAGTCAGGTCTTGACTCTCTGCAGTGACTGAAGGTCTCACGCTGATCTTTTGAGAGGAACAGACTTCGGTAGCCCAGGTGCCCTGGCCAAACTCCCATTACTACTGTCCGGTTTGCCAAGATCAGCCTCTTTTATGTGTGACCCGCATGGAGCTATATCTAAACTAATACCCCTGATATATAAAGAATAGCCACTGGATCATTAGAGATACGTTTGATTTATTTACTAATGATGTTATTTTATGGCGGTTCATTCCACTGTGGCGACCCCTGATAAATAAGGGACTAAGCCGAAGAAAAATTAATGAATGAATGATGTTATTTACTTGAAGGAATAGTTAAATCTGTTATTATTTACTTACCCTGCTGAGTTTCTGCAAACCCATATGCTTGTAGTTTTTCAGTGAGACATAAGAGGAATTCTGAAGAATCTTCACGCTGTTTTTTTTATAGTAAATATGTCAAGCTCAAAAAAGGAAAGTAGTCCAAAGGGCTTTTTTGCTAGATCCCCTCTGTCAACACTGTATTGGACTTAAAGCATCTTGCCTTAAGGTTTAGAAAGATTTTGACATAATTTGTTTCTTGAAATTTCCAATTTAATTATTTTTAATCTTATTTCAGACATCTAAAATATACATTTAAGTGTTTATATTATTATTATTACACGTTGTTTATTAGCAACTGGGTTTTATTTATTATGTTTTTTGTTTCTTTTGGGTGCATTGTGCCAAAAAAAATGTAGCACTTAAGTAGACCCGACTTTAATTCCTAGTTTGTTACAAAGTTGACCTGGTTTACAGTATATAATATTAATTCCAAAACAAGGTGAAAATGGATTGCTTTTAGGGCAGTTGATGGTATTTTAGACCAGTTTCTAAATATTATACACTTCTCAGGTGCAGTAGAAATAAAAATAAAAATGTAAATATATTAAAATATATGTAAAAATATATTACAAATATCATTTTATATATTGTAATTGAAATTGACAGGTGCAAATAAAGAAAACTCAATGCAAATAAACACTTAAACTTGTACATTGTGTTTTATATTCTGTCCAATAGTCTAAAAATTGTGTTAGTAATAATAAATTAGCCTGGTGTGTTTCGATTTCTGATCAGCAAATGCATGCAATTTTGAAAATATTTAATAAAAATAATGTTTCATTTGCTTATTTAAACAGAAAATACATTTTCTTAAAGAACTAGGGACATGGGATAGTGATATATATATATATATATATATATTTTATATATATTTTAGTGCCTTATAAATTACACAAAATTATTGACTTCAATGGTGGCACATTAGTTTAAAAATTTGTGAAAAATGTAAAAGTTAAAATGAGGAAGACTATTAAAAAATAATGACCGAGGAAATAATGACAAGTTTTAAATTATTACATATGAATGAGTTACAATGAGTTACATAAGAAAACATGATGCTTTTCAGTAACTGTGAATTGTTTTATATGAAAAAAACTTCATAAAGGCCCTGACATTTTAGATTTTTGATTCGATTATTTTACATTTGTAATTGTATTTATTGATTATATGTGTAATGTGTAATTGTATGTATGGTAATTTCTTTTTGAATTCTACTTTTTGAATTAATATTATCTGCACCTAGGGTCTGAGAGTAACGCAATTTTGATTCGCTGTTTGTCCTCTACATGTGGTTGAATAGACAATAAAACAGACTTTCACTTTGACTGAGTTCTGTGACACTGTGAACAAAATCAGGTAAATGCAAAGTTTGTTTGGAGTTTGTTTCAGGACTTTGAAACGGCTTGACAAAGTGAACTTTCCAAAAATATGTATGATAAGTATTCCAAAAAAAAACAAGTATGTTTGCTAGTTGTGCACAGCGGCAAACAAAAAATGATAAACAACTTCAACTGTAAATAAATATAGACCTTTAAAGTGATAGTTCTCCCAAAAATGACATTTTCTAAACTTTTATCAAATTCTTTCTTCTGCTGAACTTAAAACAAGATATTCTGAAGAATGTTGCAAGCCAACAGCCAAATAGTATGAATTTAGATAAAGTCCCTCCAAAATTTAGCAATTTATTGGATCTTAATTTTTTTTTCTGAAAGGTTGCAACTTTAGGGCATAGCCATCATGCAATTCATTCACGCATTGACCTGTGTCAAAGCACACCTTGTGTCCTAAACATAAGTAAAGTTAAAAGGTTGCATTTAATTACGAACATTTCTCCAAAAGTCCACGTAAAACAATATAGAAACCATAACCATATGTTATGGTACATGTCAAATTCCTTGGGAAACTCCACACAGAAATGCCAACTTACCCAGCCGAGGCTCAAACCAGTAACCTTCTTGCTGTGAGGCGATTGTGCTACCCACTGCACCACTGCGTCGCCCCAGGAACAATACTAAACATCCAAGTATTAAGTAACTGCATGATTAAATTTTGATTAAAAAAACACTACATGATTTATTTTGACAAATGCATATTTTCATATAATTTTTTTGTATTTATTCTACATTTTATCTAAAGTTAACACGTTTTGTTGTTATTTGGTTACATTTGAAATATTGAAATGAATTTGGCGGTTCATTCCGCTGTGGCGACCCCTGATAAATTAGGGACTAAGCCGAAGGAAAATGAATGAATGAATTTAATTTATTAAATGTTACTTTTTAAGTTACAGATCCCAATGGTTCTTGTTCTTAATAATAAAAATGTAATATTGTGGCAGTTCATTGAGGTGTGGCAACCCCAGATTAATAAAGGGAAAATAAAATAAATGAATGAATAATAAAGTTTGTTTCCTGTGGTATTTTTTACTGTAGCAAATATTGCCGCAAAAAAATAAATAAATAAACACAGAAAAATCAGTCAATTTAGGCTGCAAAAATTAAATACTATACAACATACATCAAGGTTTCCGCTACACTCATTCATCCGTGGCGGGCTGCCACGCCAAAATTCATCCCGCCACGGCTACATTACAGCTTCTTATTTAAAACATTTAGTCGTGTTTTTTATAGCGGATTATAATCGCACCAAAACATATTAGAGGTAAACCGCGCAAACTTTTCTGTAACCGTAGTGCTGTGCGCTATTTGTTCAAGGTGACATGCTGACTGACTCTCTGACAGACTGACTGACAGGTGCGTGAGTCTAGCAAACACGGCGTAGCTTTCAGTTAAGATGAACACAGTTTCCATAAGTATACTTTATTGATAAAGGTCAATGGCTTTGCATACAATGACTTTATCTTGCTGGAGTTTAATGGCGTTTAACTTTACTTCAGGACGCGTTAATGTCGGAAAACGCACAAAAACGCACTAAATCGCGCTTCAGCAGCGCTTACTGGAGAGCGCACAAGAAGATCTGCACTTGAACGTGTAAATTTGAGTGCGTGCAAGAAGTTCTGTGCTCGAACAGAGGAAATCGGCGCGCAAGCAAAGAGATTCGCATGCTCGTATTACATGAATGCTATCTCAACTTGTAATACTGCGTGTAATATTTGTCTTTGAAATAGTTGGCAGATCTGTGTAAAAAAAAAAGTCCTGCCACCACTGCTGGAAAAAATCCTAGAGGAAACACTGTACATAATACTATACTATACATAATACTATAAAATATAATACTATACACTCACAGAACCTTTTAAAAAGGAACATTTAGTTCCTAACAGGTCCTTAAAGGTACATATTAATACTTAATTAGTAAAAATGTGTACCTCATAATACCTTAAAGGTACAAAAGTGAAGTTTAAAGGTACAAAAGTAAAGATTAAAGGTACAAAAGTAAAGATTAAAGGTATAAAAGTGTAAAGGTACCAATGTCCACCTGTATGGTACAAAAGTGTACCATTTGAAAAGGTACCATCCAAGGGACATATTTTGTACCTTTATTTCTGAGTGTTTAAGTTAATTGTTGCTACTTTCCAATATTCTTCAATGTATCTTTTTTTTATGTTCGACGCAATAAGTGAAGATGACGGGATATTCATTTTAATGTGATCTGTCCCTTTAGGATTGTTCAAAAATCTATTTTGTGCTCTGCTAAAACTTTAAATGAACAGAGCTGAACAAATCATGAAGCAACTTTCCATTTTGGATGAGCTATCTCTTTTTAAAGTACTCTGAGAAGATCCCTTGCCTTTGATTTTGTAGAGGAAACTGACTCTTTCTATTAGACACGCTGCTAAGGACCCCATAAAACTCAACTGAAATGAAGGCCAGCTTGTCCTTGGCCAGACTCAGTAATGGTGAGTACAGTCTGTCGCCCACCTGATTTTTCATGCACTATGGAGAACAGAAGGCGCTTGGAGACATGGATGCTGGGAGGGCTCTGGGTAAGATCTGCTGCCAGCCCTATTCGCTCGCCTGGAAAAGACACGCAGTCAGAGATATAAGCTCAGAGTAATGTATATAAAAAAAGACAACATCCGTATGGTGCAGCACCTACACGCTCTTACCATTGTCAGCACATTCCTTGGCCTGAACGGCTTTTTCCTCGGCGGGCGTCCACATGCCCGGCCGCTCTTTGCCGATGCTGTGGAGTGACGTTGGCTTTAGGTCCAGCTTGCTCTCCGGGTGAGGCTGGGAGGACATGGGCATCCCGTACAGGAAGCTGGAGAGCATGGAGTTGCTGGCGGACACTTCCTGCACCGAGGGTTTGACCGAGGTGTGGTTGCTTGCGCTCTTTGAGGTCGAAGAGTGATGGTTGACTTCCGGACAGGATTTGGCATCCCGTGAGGGTTCCTCCGGTGTTCTGTTAAAAAGTAAACACACACTTGTTTTGTCCTTTGTTCATGAAGTGCTTGATTTATGATGCATGTTTAAATAAAACTCCAATACACCAGTTAATGTTATCATAAAAAAAAAAAAACAGTTGAAGTCAGAATTATTAGCCCCCCTGTACACTACCTGAAAAAAATCTTGTCGCTTATCCAAGTTTTAGTAACAACAAATAATAACTTGACTTCTAGTTGATCATTTGGTATCAGAAGTGGCTTATATGAAAGGCAAAGGCCTCTAGATTACTTATTTTACCGAAATAAAATATGATCATCATTGATTTTTAATTAGCCTGAGCCTGGTCAGTACCTGGATGGGAGACCACATGGGAATACTAGGTTGCTGTTGGAAGTGGTGCTAGAGAGGCCAGCAGGGGGCGCTCAACCTGTGGTCTGTGTGAGTCCTAATGCCCCAGTAATAGTGAAGGGGACACTACACTGTCAGTATGCGCCGTCTTTCGGATGAGACGTTAAACCGAGGTCCTGACTCTCTGTGGTCATTAAAAATCTCATGGCACTTCTTATAAAGAGTAGGGGTGTAACCCCGGTGTCCTGGCCAAAGTCCCTCAATCGGCACTTACCCATCATGGCCTCCTAATCATCCCCATCCACCGAATAGGCTCTATCACTGTCTCTTCACTCCACCAATAGCTGGTGTGTGCTGACCGCACTGGCGCCGTTGTCCTGTGTCTGCCGTCGCATCATCCAAGTGGATGCTACACACTGGTGGTGGTGTGGAGAGACTCCCCTCATGATTGTGAAGCGATTTGGGTGTATGGCCATACACAATAAATGCGCTATATAAATACCCATAGCATTACATTACAATTATTTAATTAGGACAGTAAGGTCTGACTTTACTTAGACAAAAGTCTTGTCACTTACTCTAGACATGCTCAATAATGTTCATTTTCTGGTGACTGGGCTGGCCAATCCTGGAGCACCTTGACCTTCTTTGCTGTCAGGAACTTTGATGTGGAGGCTGAAGTATGAGAAGGAGCGCTATCCTGCTGAAGAATTTGCCCTCTCCTGTGGTTTGTAATGTAATGCGCAGCACAAATGTCTTGAAACCTCAGTCCGTTGATGTTGCCATCCACTCTGCAGATCTCTCGTATGCCCCCATACTGAATGTAACACCAAACCATGATTTTTTCCTTCACCAAACTTGACTATTTGTGTATTTGTGATGATTGAGATGCAGTTCAACAGATGATTCATCAGAAAAATCTACCTTCTGCAACTTTTCGAAACGATCAGCTAGAAGTCAAGTTATTATTTGTTGCTCTTACAACTGGGATCGATGACAAGACTTTTTTAAAGTATTGTATATATATTTTTCCCATAATGGTTTGTTCTGTATAAGGGGGTTAATAATATTGACCTTAAAATGGTTTTAAAAAAATTAAAAACAGTTTTTTATTTAAGCTGAAATAAAACAAATAAGACTTTCTCCAGAAGAAAAAATATTATCAGAAATGTACAGTGAAAAATGTATTGCTCTTTTAAACATAATTTGGGAAATATTTGAAAAAGAAAAAAAATTCACAGGAGGGCGAATAATTTTAACTTCAACTGTATACTGTATATATAATTGAATGTCAAATACAACTCATTTGACAGTCTTTTTTTGATCCTGTAATAAATAAGGTGTTCGAGCTCATTCACATCGAACACATCTTTACTTCTAAAATTGTGAGACGCAATGCTTTGGAATGGTTTGAAACACCACTGAATGCCTGTAAACAGAAACTTGCAACGATTGTCCCACTTCAGAGTTCTTCTGATTGGTCTACTGCTTTGGAACTGACAGTGGTAACCTGACAGCTTCTAAATAAATGCTTATGTGTGTGCCACTTCAAAAGTCACAAGACGCGAGTGTAATGGTCACACACATCTGTAAAGCGAGTGTTTACATTTAAAAAAAAAAGGAAAAGTAGCAAATTGGAAAGGAAAAATGCATTGTGTGAACGGCCCCTTAAACTATATTCATCAGTGTGTTCATACAGTACACAATCACTTTTTGTCTTTGTATTAAACATTAACCAAGGCTCCAGTTACAGTTGAGGGCAAAATTATTAGCCCTCCATTCGAAATTGTAATTCTTTTTCAAATAATTCATGAGTTCACACTTAGCTGATGATTGATTATAAAGCAAGTTTGGCATGCTGTCCTGGGAGAGAGACTTGAGTTCAAAAGGTCCTTGAGCCCTGGGCTCCCTCCCGTTTGCAGGGCGAGAGGGGAGCTTTGAGCTCAGGTAGATCTCGAGAACTCCCCCTTTTTGATAAGAGCCGATGACAGAAATAGATTGCTATAAAGAGATATGGTCCTGGATGAGAGTTTGACTGTAGTGCCTAATTTAGATTGATCAATTAACTTGTAGTGCATGTTTTTGGAATGTGAGAGGAAACCTGGAGAACCCGGGGGAAAGCCACACGAGCACAGGAAGAACATGCTAGCTTCGCACAGAAACAACAGCCGGCCTGTTAAAGGACTAGAACCGGTGACGTTCTTGGTGTGAGGCAACAGTTTTAATCACTGGGCCACCGTGCCGCCCTATGAAGGGAAAGGTGGAGAAGTAGGGGTGGAAGGGGCATTCTTCAAATCGAAGATGACTGTAGTGAGAAACCCTGGCTCTTTATAGTGGGTTAGGAATCGTCTGATTGGTGGATCATACGTAGTTAATGCAGAACCAGCGGTGTTCAATCATAATCACGTGATCCTCTCGAAATTAGTTTATAAATAAACTTCACTTAAATATAAGTGATTTTTAACAGAGCAAGGACATTTTCTGATATTATTTCTGCTATTTTACCTTTTCTTCTGGAGAATTTCTTATTTATTTTAGTTTGGCTGGCTAAAAGCATTTTTTAAGGTCAAACCTTGTTAGCCCCCTTAATTCTTTTTTTATATTAGCCACAAAACAAAACTGTTGTCCAATGTCCATTTGCCTAATTAATAAAACAAACCTAGTTAACCTAATTAATCTACTTAAATGGATAGTTATATAGATTATTCTGTCATTCATTTTTCACCCTTGACTTGTTCCAAACCCATCTAAGGTTCTGTTGAAACCAAAAGAAGATAAACTGAATAATGTTGAAAAACTGTAACTAGTGACTTCCATAGTCATTCAAATATTCATAGAAATTCAAATATTTTGGAAGTCAATAGCTACGTTTCCATCCACCATCATGACGGAAACGCCAAGATGTGCATAAATTTAGAAAATGTGCATGAAAAAGATATGTGCATAACTGAGTAGGATAAACTTTTTATTCGATAAGAAAAGATGCGCATACACTATGATGGAAACACTTTTACCGAACAAATTCCAGTATGTATATTAAAAAAGGTAATGTGATTTTGTTATAAGAGATCATGTGATGATAAAAATGTGTGTAAATGGACAAACCAGCGAGCTGAGCACATTGTAAACCATCTGAAATGTTGTTATGGTCATTCTAAAACACCTTAACTGTTTCAGTATTAGTGTTATTATATTAATAATGACCTCCAGAATTAAGAGTGTCTGAGCTCGGCGTCTTAAGCCTTCAAACGCTACCGCGCATTCATTGCGTGAAAGTCATTAAGGTGAAAGTCATTTATTAAATAAAGAAAAGATTGACGCAGCTTCTCCTACCACAGCAAATTCCGTTTTTACTGTTGATATTTGGCGCCAGTTCATTAGGAAGTGACAATTTTGTTCGCTTTTACTCGTTGGATGTAAACGCTGCTTTATTCGCACATCTTTTATGTGATAATCCAGTTTTGCGCATAAAGTTATTTTTGGATGGAAGCATAGCTAATGGTTACAGCATTCTTCAAAATATCTTCTTTTGTGTTTCTTCTTCCAGCATTCTTCAAAATATCTTCTTTTGTGTTTAAGAGCAGAAAGAAAGTCAAACAGGTTAGGAACAAGCAAAGAGTGAGTACATTTTAAAGTAATTTTGGGTGAACTAACCCTTTAAGAAACATTTTGTCATATTATCAATGCTGCTTCATACATTTTTGTGCAAACTATGATGCAATTTTCAGAATTCTTGGATGAATGGAAAGTTTGATGAATATTATTCCTTTTTTTGAATGTAGCAAAGCTGGCACTTTTAAAGATTTAATAAAAATATATATTTGATTAAGAAAATCAAATACAATTAATTTTGTTTAAAATATATATTAACATTTAATATATTTTATATAAATATAATATTTCACATTCTACTGACTCCTTTCAAACGTACAGCTTCATTTTATCCATAAGTTAACTATCTAAAATGCGAGTATCAAAGCAAAAAGCTTATATGCTATTCAGTAAGAGGGGGAAAAACTCTACATATCCTCTGAAAAAAGGTTGTATTTTCATAGTTTTCAGTTTTATGTTCATCATCTCAATTCAGACCTCATGTGAACAGGCCTTCAGCGACAGCAGAAGACTGACCTTTTGACTATGAAGCGGATGCGGTTGCTCTGCTCTAAGATCTTCATTAAGGTCTTGGTGTCGTATTCCGAAGGCTTTCTCAAAGTCACACCGTCAGGCAGGCCGTACACAACCACTGAACTGGGATCCTTGAGAATCCAGTCATAAGGCACAGGGACCAGGCTGCTCTTCCCAACAGCCTCACCTAAAACGCAGCACAATGCCGTTGAAAAAAATGCATTGTCTTTCCTTTGACTACACACAAAAACAGGAAGAACATCAGCTTACTGTAAAGCACGCTGAACACCTCCTCCACCATCTTCCTCAGGACGAAGATGTTGGAATGAGTGTCTGTTAAGGCTCTCTGTCTGCCCTGCTGCCCGCTGCTGTCTTTCCCAGTCCTGGTGCAGTCCACTTCAGGAACTTTGCTGTGGGAGTTCATGGAGTTTAACGCTTGTAGACAGGACACTTCTGTGGAAAAATACATCTGTTACTCGTATGGGAAAATTACACACACTTGGGTTCAAAAAGGATGGATGGATAGATGGATGGATGGATGTAGGGTAGGGTTAGGGTAATTAAGCAAGTTACTGTATAATGATGGTTTGTTCTGTAGACTATTGAAAAGAAATTGCTTAAAGGGGCTAATGATTTTGACCTTAAAATGGTTTTTAAAAAATTAAAAACTGCTTTTATTCTAGCCGAAATAAAACAAATAAGACTTTCTACAGAAGAAAAAATATTATCAGACATACTGTGAAAATTTCCTTGCTCTGTTAAACATAATTTGGAAAATATGTAAAAAAGAAATATATATATATATATGTTGGTTTTTGAAATGTTTTGTTTTTTTATTAATATTTGTATTATATTACTACATTTTAATTAAACATTTTCCCCAAAGATCTAAATTAAGTGAGAAATATGACCACAGATAAATGAGTAAATTATAATAAAAAAAAAATAGTTTATATATTGACCACATGTAAAGGACTATTAATTGATTGAATTTACAGAAAAGGCACTATATCCGTATACATTATTGTTATCAACACATGAGATGACTTATAGCAAGATATGAGACTTTTGTCCAGCCCTGATCTTCGGTGTCACATGATCCTTCAAAAAAATTCCTTTATAATGTTGATTTGAAGTTCATAAGGTATCTCTCATGAATAATAATCCTGAAAACAGCTTCATATTTTTGTGGAAAGCGTGATACTTATTTTTCTATAATATTTGATGACTAAAAAGTTATTAAAAAGAGCTATTATTTGGAACAGAAATCTTTATAAATGACTGTCAATTTTGATCAATTTAATGCACCCTTGCAGAATACAATTTAAAAACAAAGAATAAATTTCATGGACCTCAAATCTCTGAATTGAATATTATCTCTACAGTGGCCAAATCTGGTTTTCTTTTGACATTATTTAAATAAGTTCTACAGCATTCATTATATTTTATTAAACATATTTTTAAATAATTAAATATCTTAAACATTTATCTGATTTGACATTCCAACAGTTTTATTCAGTTTTTTGGATGTAAACAAACCATTCCTTTACCGACACAATCTGGCTAATACATACATGTTTACATCCACACATAATTAGAAATAAATAACAAAAAACCTAATGTTTTTTCTTTCTTTGGAATATTCAGCATGTCAGCATTAAAAAAAAAACTGGCCATATTTATTTTGTTAGCGTACATTACCAGTTTTGTGATGACTAAAAAAATGTATTCAGTGTACTTGTAATAAAGTGTACTTGTAGTATAGTCAGTTGAAAGTTTCAAAGTGTGTATATTATAATAATCTTTCACAATACAGCTGTTTTTTCCTTAAGTTTTAGAGTTTATAACTTAGAAAAAAACAGCAATATTGTGAAAGATTATTAAATTATAATAAACACACTTTAAAACTTTCAATCTACTTTTCTAGATCTAACCAATTCCCAGCTAAAAACTAAAAACAAAAGAAGCACACCACTATTTTCCTTATTCAATATTCCATATCATTAAAAAAACAACAACGTTAAAATAAAGCAGCAATGCTGATTGTAAGTTGACGTTTACTCACTGCAAAACTTGTGAAAGTCAGTCTGTATTTCCTTTCTGGAGTTCAGGAAGATTCTTCCCTTCTCTGTTCCCACTGCGATCACGCTGTCCTCATGCACAGTGACACAGGCCACCTCAGCGTTCAGCTTTGACATAGCGGAGCACTGCAAACACAGTTCACCTCAGCTCATCCACCAACATATTTGTGCATAATACTCACTTACACCTTAAGAATCTTTAAAACAATCTTACCACAGAGTCCAGAGCAGACACGAGGCTGGTGAGGATCTCTTGTCTGGCTGAAACTTGGGGAATTTTGAGCTCTGGTCGAGAGTTTGTCCTCATCCCATCACAGCCCAACTTCCGTATCTGAGCCATTCTTCTGAGAGAAACACACAAGGATTAAAAAGTTACTTATAGGCGCTGTATGTAATAGTTGCTGCTAAAGGGCACGTTTTCACAACAAACAAAGGCATAGTTTGAGGATGCTCTGAGTGTGGAATTGAGTAAGTTGTTATCTTCATTACATCATTAAAGCACACAACATATTAAAGCGTTTTTGGTGGTTCCCAGTTTTCTAACGAACCAAATCAGAAATCGAGGGTGTGTGACGTCATTAGCATGGCGATACAGGACACGTTTTTTTTCTCTGGATTTGAACATTCTTCTAAACGATTGGGATAATCTAAGTACATACATAAGTTAGCAAAATATATACCACTCTTCTAGTGGTTTTATATACATCACCGGCCACTTTATTAGGTCCAACTGCTGCCAAACGCAAATTTCTAATCAGCCAATCACATGGCAACAACTCAATGCATTTATGTGTGTAGACATGGCCAAGACTATCTGCTGGAGCTCAAACCGAGCATCAGAATGAGAAAGAAAGGTGATTTAAGTGACTTTGAACTGGTCTGAGTATTTCAGAAATTGCTGATCTACAGAGATTTTCATGCACAACCATCTCTAGGATTTAGAGAATATTAAGTGAGCAGCAGTTCTGTGGGCGCAAATGCCTTGTTGATGTCAGAGGGGAATGGCCAGACTGGTTCCAGCTGATAGAAAGGCAACAGTAACTCAAATAAGCACTCGTTACAACTGAGATAATCAGAAGAGCATCTCTGAACACACAACACGTCCAACCTTGAGGCGGATGGGCTACAGCAGCAGAAGACCACTGAGGCTACAATTCACACAGGCTCACCAAAATTGGACAATAGAAGATTGGAAAATGTTGCCTGGTCCGATGAGTCTCGATTTCTGCTGCGTAGTTTAGCATCAACAACATGAAAGCATGGATCCATCCTACCTTGCATCAACGGTTCAGGCTGCTGGTGGTGGTGTAATGGTGTGGGGGATATTTTCTTGGCACACTTTGGGCCCATTAGTACCAATTGAGCATTGTGTCAAGGCCACAGCCTACCTGAGTATTGTTGCTGACCATGTTCATCCCTTTATGACCACAGTGTACCCATCTTCTGTTGGCTACTTCCAGGAGGATAACGCACCATGTCATAAAGTGAGAATCATATCAGACTGGTTTCTTGAACATGAGTTCACTGTACTCAAATGGCCTCCACAGTCACCAGATCTCAATTCAATAGAGCATCTTTGGGATGTGGTGGAATGGGAGATTTGCATCATGGATGTCAATATGGACCAAAATCTCTGAGGAATATTTCTAGTACCTTGTTGAATCTATGACACGAAGGATTAAGGCAGTTCAGTGTTTCCCCTAGGTTTACAGTTTGGGGTTTGGGGTTGGGGCTGCGGCGCTCCGCGGCCCAACGCAGCATGGCTGTTCAGACTTACACTGACACAAGGAGTCATGGTCTTTATTGACAGCAGTAAATAACTGAACAACTATTTGAACTGTACAATCGTTTGTAAATTATAAATTAACATTTATTTTACATATTTTTTTATTCACAAACTGTGCAGCTTTTGTCACTGCAATATATCTTTATGGGCTTCTGGAAGAAAATTTCCTGAGCCTCTTGGTATGGAAAGTCAGTAATGTCTGGCCCATTTATTGAGACATTTATTAAATATGTCTCTTATAAACATTTAGATGTGAACATGTCATGGCCAGAAGCAGCTTTACTGTACAGAAAATAATTCATCCATTCATTTTACTTCAGCTTAGTGCCTTATTTATCAGGGGTCACCAAAGCAGAATGAACCGCCACAGAAAAATTACAAACAATGTAATTTGGAAACATTGCAAATGATAAAATATGAAAATTAGTTCAAATGCACATCTATAAGTCTAATACTTGTCTAATACTAATATAAGTCTAGGCCTGTAAACTACTTCTTATAGCAATAAGTGTATTACAAGAAGTTATATTATTAAATATTTATGTTAAAAAAGTTATCTAATAATTCCAGCCAGCTTTTAGTGGACTTGCAATATTGTCCACAAACACAGAACGTAGGCCTACAGTTGTTATATGTAAAAAGGCCTAAATACATGCAGGACCATTCAAATATTTTGCTCATCTCCAACTATTGACAGCAGATCTCTCAATGAGAGAGAAAGAGGGGGACTCGGGATATCTTTACTGCTCCATTCATTTAACCTATCAAATGCAATGTTTAGACCTTCACTGTGCCTCTCGCGATCTGTTCACTTGCTCATTCACTCTCGTTGCCATGATTTCCGGGTATTTTAGTTCATTTTGGGGGATCACGGAGCCGGTATGAATTTGCGGAAGACACGCAGAGCCTCCGGAAGAGGTCATAACTAGACACTAGATAGAGAAGATAGCTCCGTTCGTCATCACAGATCACAGCATGGCATGTGCGCGACGTATCTGAAGAGCGGGGAGGGATGCGGAGCGTATTTGAGGACCGGGCGGGAGACGCGCGATTTCCGGGAGATTTTCATTTGTTTGCGGCATCCGGGAGTCTCTATGCATTTGCGGGTGACTCCCCGAACTTTCGAGAGACTTGGGATGTCTGCATCTGTATATGTTTTAGCTTCAGTGACAGGAGCGCAGAACAGAAATGACATGCTGTTGTGTAAATAAGATATTACATACGGCTATTTAGCTTGTGTATTAAAAGAAGTTGTGATCAGGCGCTATATAGATAATACAATTAATGTGACTTCAAGGGGGGGCGGGTACAGCCGTTGGGAGGGTGGGGCGAACCCTCTATATAATGGTAGGGAAAACACTGCAGTTCTGTGGGTCCACCCCAAGCGGCAACCTCCCGCTCTCCTTTGTGAAGCCAATACGGAAGTAACTAAAACTGCAATTCATCGACTCGCCTTGGGGGGCTGGCTCCAGGAAGTCCAAGTGCTTTCTTTCTGCATTGGTAAATTAGCCATTTTTACAGCTGATAAAAACATGTTTACAGCCTGGTACAAACGATGGCTTTGGTGCATATAGCTATGATTACCCTTCATGACAACTGTGATGGGGGTGAATTTTTTTATAACTCATCCGTTTCGTTTTTATTAAGTTATATTAAGTCTGCATAATTAAGGGCGTGGCCACTTGAGTGACAGCTAGCCCTCGCTGGTCGCTGTCTCGTCACCTTAGCTGATTCTGGCTAATTAGCCGCTGAGCTCGGCATATACATCGTATTTTTGTTTTGGTTAATGTTTCTTTACACAGTCATTTGCCTTTTGGAATTATTTCCTGCAATTATCAGATGATATGGCAGGCTGTGTGCCCTTAATTGTGCTTACAAACCGTTCAAGTTGCCTCCATTTCCCAGGTGAGTGAAATTATATACTTATATACCATCTCTATAAATGTATTTGTTTTATTTAAGATCATTTATCATTTAAATGTTCTTTAGACCTGTAATGCACTCCAGAATCTGAAAGATTGATTAGCTGTAGGCTATAAAACAGTCATCTGAAGCATTGTCATACAGTGTTATGCCTGGAAATAGTCTTGAATTTACTAACACAGACTATATCTGACGTGTTTGATAGTAATTTGCGTTTTCCTCCTGTTGAAAAACATCATAAGAACAATGTTTAGTGTCTCCATGTGTTACAACAGTGTTTTCAAAAGTCTAAACACTTTATTGATATAGTGTACATTATTGATATAGTGTACAACCAAGCACGTGTGGTCAGAACACAAACGAGTCACAGGTAATGAAGTATTAAACGTTCTCCCGAAGTAAAAAGTCTGTCTAAGCCGGTCTAAGCAAAATGCTGAGAATCAAGTATGCGTCTGTAGCTCCGCTCACTCTCCGCCTCTTTGCCCTTATTTGGTATCCCACGTTTGGTGCGATGACGCGCTAACAAAATGGCGACAGTTGGCCGCGACTACTTGTAGCTTCTTTTGCAGTGTTCAGAAACCTATGGGTGACGTCACGGATACTACGTCCATATCTTTTACAGTCTATGGTCCACCCCGGTACTGGTAAGGTGTACCTAATAAAGTGGCCGGTGAGTGTATCATTTTTATGAAAAAAATCATCTTAAATCTAAACCTTACTACTACATTAACCTATATAATAACTATACAGTCTTTATCATAAACAAATATTACTGTGCTTGAAATTAATAGTTTAGGCTCTGTCGTTATTTGATATTATAATGTACAAGTAATAGAATTTACAGCAGGCTTTTTTATCCTTCAGATAATGATAATTGAATTTGTTTAAAGACAGAGCTGCAATTTTTTCAGTGAACCACTACTGTTTAATAAAAAAAGCAATTTTATATTTAGTACTTCACCTATGCATTACAGAATGTGACATTAAAAGCAGTATAAAACTCTTGGTTCCAAACGGCTGATAAACATTACGAAGTGTGCAAGTACTTTCAGACAAACACACAGCTAAAGTTCATTCCAGGCAGGTCTACAGTTCTATATCACTATGCCAAATGATTTCACATCCTACACCAGTCAAAAATCGAAATAAAAAGCAACAAAAAAACTTTGAGATGCATAAAAACAAGTCCTTCCTTAATAGGAAAATCTTGAAATAAAACATCTAAACCATGTCTTTAGGTGTATCTGTAGTAAAAGTGGTCACATCACAGCCTTGGGTGTGTATTATCAGTTATTCCTTATGTCATTACAGTAAAACAATACTAACTAGTATGTGGTGATACAAATGCATACAAATACAAACCAATATGATGATGGTTTCAAGTCCCCTATTAACTTTTTCAAACATTTTTTTCTGCTGTACAAAACGTATTGAAGGATGGCAAAAACCTATAAGAAGCTTTGGAAAGTGATAGTAATACCCTCCCCTGTGCTAATACGCCGAAATCCGTCACACACATGTGAAAGTAGCTAATTACGATAAGCCTTTGTCAACCAATTAAAGCTAGCTCAGATTATTGCCTTAAAACCCTTCATCCTTAATTTGTTCTCCTTGGAAGCAAGACAGGGCCTGGAAGCACGAGACCTCGGAAGTCAACTACTTTACCCATCCCTCTCGACAAGATGCCCCCCAAACATCTCCATGTAAGCCACGTCAGCTCCAAACTACAACACTGTAAACTTGGAAGCCAGGCTAGGTTTATAAAATGAATGCAAATGAAATGGTGGCTCAAAGGCAAACTAAAACAGCAGGGATGACAAACGCGAGCTGTAAAACAAACAAATAAATAAATAAAACGCAATCCTAATTCGGGGCCTTGTGTTCACATGGCAACCGCAATCCGTTTCCTTGGAAACTAATCTCGAGGCATGTGAACAATGCAGCTCTGGCCTTTAATCTCTCCAGACACTGGGAGCCATTATCCCAGCCTCCGGGCAGAGCCAAAACCACAGGCTGCACAGAGAGATCCAGCGCTACTATTACTCGTCTGAAAACCTCCAATAAACCCAAGCCGGATGCCTCTGCCTGAGCGTAATCTTATGGACAACATCTGAGCAACAACACCAACACCTTGTATCTTTCGGATTTGTTTAAAATGGCCAAAGCTTATTCACAACTTACATCCTTGTCTGAAAAATGAAGTTTGCAAGTCTCTGTTTTGATGCTTAAACATTTTAATTGATGTCAGAACTTGCTAAATTACATTCAGGATTAAGTTAATAAAAGATTTCAGTCACGCTTTATAATAAGATTTCATTAGTTATTGTATTCATTATTCAAAGTTCAAATTCAACATTAGAATAGAGTTAAAGGGGTGGTCAGAGTGTATTTTTAAGGCTTGGTTGTGTTTATAATTTGCAAAGCAATGTGTTCTCATGCTTCATTTGTGAAAAATCACTTTATTTTTTCATATATCCTATTTTGATTATATACAGCTACTCAGCTAACATGAAATCAACTATCATATTTCCTAGTTCCTCTAAAGGCCTGCCCTCAAGAGGCTCTGATTGGTCAGCTAACATAATGTGTTGTGATTCACAGATCAGCTCCACATCACCAGAAAGCGTCTCGGTTATAACCTTACAGTGCCTCTGGCCACGCCACGGGGTGTATGTGCGTAACCTGAAGGGTTTATGACATCATTAACCCGGATGTATTTTTTTGTAGTCCCCAAACTTTGTTTGCTGTAGGCTTCGCTAACTTTGTAAAAGCCAATGTCTCCCTTTGCATTGAACTTTGAGCGTCTTAGATTCAGAAATGTTGTTTATGTTCACACCACGACATTACACATAAACTAAAGTTTAAAATATGATATCATAGTGGACCACCCCTTTAACATGAACTATTGAATTACTTCCATTAACTAATGTCAACAAAGATGAATAAACACTGTCTTAAATATATTGTTAATTATTCTCCATGTTAATACATTAACTAAAATACAACCTCGCTGTAAAGTGTAACCAAGGCTCATTTTACATTTATGGAAGAAAATCTGAGCAGGGCTTAAATATTCAAAACTTGTCAGAATTTACTATAATGCCTCATTTCCACTGAGTGGTACAGTACAGTACGATACGTAGGCATGGGACGTTTACCGGTTTTAAGGTTTAGCGTGGTTTGGAAAAGTCAAGGTTTTAAAACCATTAGAATTTTCTGTTATACTATGCCAAAGGTACAGTTGAAGTCAGAATTATTAGCCCCCCTTTTGAAATGTATTTTATTTTTTAAATATTTCCCAAATTATGTTTAACAGAGCAAGGACATTTTCACAGTATGTCTGATAATATTTTTTCTTCTGGAGAAAGTCTTATTTGTTTCATTTCGGCTAGAATAAAAGCCGTTTTTAATAAAAAAAAAAAACATTTTAAGGTCAAAATTATGAGCCCCTTTAAGCTATTTTTTTCGATAGTCTACAGAACAAACCATCGTTAAACAATAACTTGCCTAATTACCCTAACCTGCCTAGTTAACCTAATTAACCTAGTTAAGCCTTTAAATGTCATTTTAAGCTGTATAGAAGTGTCTTGAAAATTATCTAGTAAAATATTATTTACTGTCATCATGGCAAAGATAAAATAAATCAGTTATTAGAAATGAGTTATTAAAACTATTATGTTTAGAAATGTGTTGAAAAAATCTTCTATCTTAAACAGAAATTGAGCTAATAATTCAGGGGGGTTAATAATTCTGACTTCAACTGTATATATAAGTTTTTTTAATATGTATAACTATTTACATTATAATTTTAATATAAAATTGTGTTGTAAAACAATCTGTGATTTTGAAACTTATGAAGATAGCAGAAGTCAATGATTTATTTAAATTATTTAGCCTGACTTGTTTACTGTTCCAAAATATTTGAAATGTTTCCTAAAATAAAATAAATTGTGTTCAATAGGGAAAAAACAGGTGTTTTTTTTACCCAGACATTTAAAAAGAACTTATTTTAGAGCAGTAATCACAATACCGTGATACTGCGAAACCGTGAAATTTTTACTCAAGGTTATCATACCGTCAAAAACTTACACAGGCCCATGCCTAACGGTACAGTACGGTCAGGTTTGTGTCTCCACTGTCAAAGGGTACCAACGGTACCCTTTTATTGTGCATGGTGTATGACAGAAAGTTGCAGTAGTTATCATTCTCACTCAAGGAAATGTCAAAATGAAGCTGTATGGGTCATTCCCATTTCACATAAGAAGCACTTCTCACAAAACAAATGCGATACACATAAACACTTGTGTATAAATGTTCGTTACCAACTTTCCATCAACATAATTTGATTATAACTGTTCTTGTACTGCATTTATACTTGTAGATGGTTTATTATGCAGACACACTCCCCTACAGAATCATCCCAATCAATCAATCAAGTTGGTTGGCATGGGTTTCCTCCGGGTGCTCCGATTTCCCCCACAAGTCCAAAGACATCTGGTACAGGTGAATTGACTAAGCTTAATTGGTCGTAGTGTATGTGTGTGAATGCAAGAGTGTATTGGTGTTTCCCAGTGTTGGGTTGCAGCTGGAAGGTCATCCACTGCGTAACACATATGCTGGATAATTTGGTGGTTCATTCCGCTGTGGCGACCACTGATTAATAAAGGGACTATGCCGAAAAGAAAATGAATGAATGAATGCAATGTTACAATTTTCCAATATTGTACAGCCCTGAACACACCAAACACTGATGGCCGACAAACGAGCCAGCATCGCGATCCATCGCCCCGTCCCACATTTATATCGATATATAACTTATTATTTGCATGTCATCTTAATAGCAATAACGGTCTTTTCATGTGTTAAATTTAACATATAGCTGCCACTTGCACAGCTGACAGCATTGTGAAGATTAAATGAAGGATTATACAGTACCTCTCACTATTAATATGTGTAGATTCAGTGGAAAACACTGTTACCTGCAAACCCCATCCCACAGACTTTACAGTGAATGGTTTTAGTTATTTTCATAGCGGACTTGAAGCCACTGGATGTCTTTTATCCACTCTTGGAAAAGTGTAAATGATGGATTAACATTCAGCACATGATCACTAATGAGATGTGCCATTACAAAATCTGTCAGTGTTATTTTCATTCTCTCATCTTTAGCGCTTCACATTTTCACGATAGTATCTCCTGTCATCTGAAGGCAGAAGGCATTGACTGAGTGATTGACAGCTGATATTAACCAGTCCATTCGCGTTCAGTTCTAGAGCAGTGGGCCAATAAGAAGAGCACAAAGGCAGGGCAAGCATTGCGGGCTTTTTTTACTTCAGCAAGTTTAAATAACAACCGTTTTAATCTGTTCCTGAGTGCTGCGTTTGGCGTTTTTAGGCGCAAATATGCATCCTGCATAAATGTCTCCTAAATCCGCGCACGCGGTGAGGATTTTGCAGTGAAAACAGTGAAAATGTATGCACTCGCACAAATGCTTCCAAATATATTTTTAGGTCACATAGATTAAATTTCGGGCGCATATGCAACCAAAACGGTCGAGCCCTAGCATATTTAGTTGTTATTATTTCCTCATAATAATAATAAAATAAGGAAGTTATCATCAATCACAAATTACAGTGAACTCCAAATGAACTCTGGTCTCCTCCACCAGCTGTGGGAAAAAGCCATTATAACGACACAGATCACTCTGCCTATTCATGTCAGAGTCCTGCAAAAAAAAAGTGATTGACAGGTGGTAATTTGTTAGTAACTTTATTTATTTATGGTTTGGTTATGGACAGGGCCAGATGGAATCTGCGGACGTTTTTTGCTATTTCTGCGGAGAATTTTGGTAAAAATCTGCGGATTTCTGCAGAATTATTTTAGGAGTATCATAACTAAAACCTTAAAATGTGAAATAAAAAATAATATCTTTTTAGCTTTTATTTAATGTTTAAAATGCAAATCCATTTAGATTAACAGTAAATAGTTAACTGTAAGTAAATAAACAGAATTAATGATTGGCTAAAAATCTGCGGAAATATGCGGAAAATCTGCGAAAAATCTGCGGAATTCTGCGCGCGCAGATTCCGTGTGGGCCTAGTTATGGGTAAAGCAAAGACCATGTGGGTCAGGTAGTGAAAACGGTAGGCTACAATTAATTAAATCGTTATGAATTAATTGATATTTAACAACAACCACCCCCACCCCCGCCTACGACGACGCCATCGTCCATCGCGATGTTTCACATTAGACATCGTACGATGCCAAATTGGTCAACATCACCCAACCCTACTGCTAACAGGTAAAAAATTCTAACTAGACAAACATATCAGTATTTACTGATGATTGTTTTATTGACTGATTGTTTAACAAACTGCTTGATTGAGCAATCAGATTCAAGTTAAATGCAGTGTTCAGGACAATGATAAACAAGGGCACAACTTCTATTTATGCACACTAGAAATGTGAAAAGAGACCATTATGTGGACACACACACACACACACACACCAAATGTCTGAGATATTGCTAATGATTCTTAATTTCTGAGTGAACATTAGTAGTTTAAAACTTCACTCATCATATGAGCTACACTAATAACTTCTTGCCTTGCCTAGCAAATGATGAAGGGTTGAGGTTGTTTATATCTCCATACTTCTAGCTTTAACAAAAACCCTTTACAGAAAAAGAGATTGGTGAGGCTTCCTCATTGAGCAGGCTTATCCGTTCTGCAGGGGGAAACTATATTCATCTGACACCTTAAGCTTCATGTATAAATGACTTGTTTTGTACTCCACACTAAGCTTTCTTTGTGGTAGCCAAAAGACATGAGTTAACTATAACAAATTTATTTTCTTACGGAAGGGGGAAGAAGAAAAAAAACAGTAGAGAGTAAAAGAAAATCAACTGGTGACACTCCAAAAAACGAAATTGCAGGAAAAGTAGGGATCCGGACTGACATGCTTAAATGCTCAGATTAATGACTTCCTCCTTGTTAGGAGTCCGCCCTGCCAAAATACTGTTTTTTCGTTCACGCTATCTGAGATCCTCAGCTCGAGGGGAAGCATAATGTAGCTGCTCCTTCTTGAATTACTGCCTGTATGGTGCTTAAAGATATTACCGGCATCTCAAGAAAGGGTAACGTGGGTTTTATGAGCGGTTTTGCCCTAAGAGGCTTGTGGCTCTGCCATTGATACACAATACTTCTGCTAATAGCCTTTATACAGATTCCACTCACAGATCCCGTCGGAAACACAACTGTATCTAAATCGTTTGGCTCAAGGGCTGATAATTGACTTTTAATTGGTCTTAGCTCCTTTAACCCATAGACATTTTCCCAAAGGCCACGCAAACATGTTGCATCCAGCAAAGAGACGGCCTACATGAGAAGAGACGGTCTTGATTCTGAAATACAAACACAAACTCACAGCAATTGGTAACTGAATTTCACGCATCAATTTTAGGACAATTTGTTTGGTTGGTTTTAGGGGTGAGCTTTTAGGGCACGCATCCTTTTAAAAACTGCACTGTAAACCCCAACAGTCAACTGTATCAAATGAAATGAGTGTAGTTAACTCAAAATTGACTGAAGCTTAATTCTACTCATTTGAATAGAGTTTTGAACTCTTGAGAGTGTTGAAGGTAATGAGTTCATTAAATAGCTCATTAAATTCAACTTAAATGGAGCAAGTTTGCAGTACTTATATGGATTAGTTGTTTAACTCAAATGGTTTGTTTCAATCGGTTTCATCAAATGGTTTGAGTTGCCTTAACTCATTGGGTTTTACAGTACTCAGTTGGTTTGTGTTCTATTTATTTATTGGGTTTTACTGTGCTCAGATTTCTTTGTTTACTCAAATGGATTAAGTTCACAGAACTCATTGGGATTAGATTTGAACTTAAATGGTTTGAGTTACCTTAACTTTTTGGGTATTGCAGTGTGTATGTTCGAACCATTCAGCCACATTTCAGGCTGGAAATACTCTGGGAAAGAATCAGTTCTGTTCAAAAATGTATCAGCGTTCAAACATATAGTCAACATATGAGGATTAAAAGACCTGTTATAAGAAAATGTGATCATTTCGAAATTAGGAACTGTCAACTAGGCAATGGCATGGGTTGGTAAAAGATGACGGTATGATAACCTTGGATAAAAATAACTTGGTTTCACAGTATTGTGGTTACTGCTCTAAAATATGTTCTTTCTTTAATTGTCTGGGTAAAAAACAATTTTTTTCATTGTTGAACACAATACATTTTATTTTAAGAAACATTTACATTTACAACAGGCTAAATAATTAAAATACATCATCAGTCTTCATCAGTTTCAAAAACATAGTTTTCTTTACAACTTGAAAAGGCATCTTTGGATTCTTTTCTTTGGATTTAAATTAAACCACCGCACTGTTCAGGTCTATAGTAGCTTTTGATGTGTATTTCCTTTTCTGCTTGAGATACACTGTTAAACTTTCTGTAAACTACACTGTATTTAACTGTAAAATGAACAGTATTTTACTGTAGGACTGTTATGCAGAATGCCACTGTATTTTAAATTTGCATTGTGGGAATTATCTTCTTGCAGCCATTAAAATAGAATATTTTTAATTTACTGCAAATCAGAATACAGTAAAACAAATGAGCGCAAAACATGACCAATCACAAAAAGGGATATTTTTCTGCCTGGAGAAAGAAAACACAGATGCAAAAAGCTGGATGCTACAAGGTCTGAGAAAATGCTCTTATGTTTCCAGAAATACTTTATACTCTTGATTTAATTAATGTAAATTAATACAAATAATAAGCAAATTAAACTAAATTTGTGTCTGTGCATCACGTAACGACCTGCGGTTAAAAGGCTAAAAAACTAAATAAAGTAGTTGTTAAAAAAATTAAATAAAAAAACACATATACCTTAGAAACGGTATGACAGAAAATTTTAGCTGTTTTAAAACCTTGACTTTTCCAAACCACAGTAAACCGTGAAATGGGTTATCATCCCATGCCTACTGTCAACATTTTTGCAGGATCTGCAATGTTGAGTTGGGATTATAGTTGATTAGCACAACAGTTGAAAATACATACAATTTGAGTCATTGCAAAGTATAAACATAACCGAGTGAAACTCTTCATCATTTGAGTGTAACAGTAATCAAGTCCAATGAAACGTATAATAACATGGTCATCGTTATATAAATAATTATTAAAATTATCTTTAACTTTTTTTATCTTTAATAAACAATCAAATTTTGAGATGTGACTATTGTGGATACACACATTGTGATATCGATGCTCAGACGATATATTGTTCAGCCCTAGTTTGAAGCATTCAGGCACAAGTTTATTTGTAAGTAAGGAATCATTTTACTGAATGAACACAATGAAGACTATACAGTGTTATTTTACATTTCAGAATTCACTTTCTGTACCTGAATACCGTTTGACTCTACGGAAATCTTTAAAGCACTGTTTATTTAACTGTTCTACTGTACTTGCCTGCAATTTGTTTATTATTTTTATACATGATTCACACCTTTACAAAATCACTCCAATCAATCTAAATGAACAATTTCTTTCCAAATATACAGGCAGTGCAGAATTATTAGGCAAATGAGTATTTTGACCACATCATCCTCTTTATGCATGTTGTCTTATTCCAAGCTGTATAGGCTCGAAAGCCTACTACCAATTAAGCATATTAGGTGATGTGCATCTCTGTAATGAGAAGGGGTGTGGTCTAATGACATCAACACCCTATATCAGGTGTGCATAATAATTAGGCAATTTCCTTTCCTTTGGCAAAATGGGTCAAAAGAAGGACTTGACAGGCTCCAAAAGGTCAAAAATAGTGAGATATCTTGTAGAGGGATGCAGCACTCTTAAAATTGCCAAGCTTCTAAGGCGTGATCATCGAACAATCAAGCGTTTCATTCAAAATAGTCAACAGGGTCGCAAGAAGCGTCTGGAAAAACCAAGGCGCAAAATAAACTGCCCATTAACTGAGAAAAGTCAAGCGTGCTGCTGCCAAGATGTCAAGATGCCACTTGCCACCAGTTTTGCCATATTTCAGAGCTGCAACATCACTGGAGTGCCCAAAAGCACAAGGTGTGCAATACTCAGAGACATGGCCAAGGTAAGAAAGGCTGAAAAACGACCACCACTGAACAAGACACACAAGCTGAAACGTCAAGACTGGGCCAAGAAATATCTCAAGACTGATTTTTCTAAGGTTTTATGGACTGATGAAATGAGAGTGAGTCTTGATGGGCCCGTGGTTGGATCGGTAAAGGGCAGAGAGCTCCAGTCCGACTCAGATGCCAGCAAGGTGGAGGTGGAGTACTGGTTTGGGCTGGTATCATCAAAGATGAGCTTGTGGGGCCTTTTCGGGTTGAGGATGAAGTCAAGCTCAACTCCCAGTCCTACTGCCAGTTTCTGGAAGACACCTTCAAGCAGCGGTACAGGAAGAAGTCTGCATCCTTCAAGAAAAACATGATTTTCATGCAGGACAATGCTCCATCACATGCGTCCTTGTTCACCTGATCTGAACCCCATAGAGAACCTGTGGTCCATCATCAAATGTGAGATTTACAAGGAGGGAAAACAGTACACCTCTCTGAACAGTGTCTGGGAGGCTGTGGTTGCTGCTGCACACAATGTTGATGGATTCTGTCAGTGTTTTGATCCGTTCACCATAGATGGCAGGCTTTTGAGTGTCCTTGCAAAGAAAGGTGGCTATATTGGTCACTGATTTGTTTTTGTTTTGTTTTTGAATGTCAGAAATGTATATTTGTGAATGTTGAGATGTTATATTGGTTTCACTGGTGAAAATAAATCATTGAAATGGGTATATATTTGTTTTTTGTTAAGTTGGCTAATAATTATGCACAGTAATAGTCACCTGCACACACAGATATCCTCCTAAAATAGCTAAAACTAAAAACAAACTAAAAACTACTTCCAAAAATATTCAGCTTTGATATTAATGAGTTTTTTGGGTTCATTGAGAACATGGTTGTTGTTCAATAATAAAATTAATCCTCAAAAATACAACTTGCCTAATAATTATGCACTCCCTGTAGTTCAAGTCCTCTGGTGACGATGTATTCAAATCGCAATATATATCGTAGAAAATCAAACTATCGCAATGTTTTTTTTTTCAATGTCGTGCAGCCCTAATCTATAATGTCTTACTCGATATTATTGAATTGTCCATAAACTTTGTTAAACAGTAAAGTCAACATTTTTAACATCAAACGAAGTCAGAGAAGAGATCAAGAACACGTAAAGCAATTTGAAAGTGAAAATAAATGTAAATACACCTGTTAATCATGATATTTCTACGCTTTTGGCAAATTAATGGCTCATTTGTTATGAATTAGTTCAATCTCCTTTGTACATTTTCATACAACCTGTTCATATGTTTAATTTACTTCCTAAAAACCCACATTTCCATACAAACCTGACTGTATGAATTCATATGAATTTGCAACTAACTCTCCAATATGTAAAATAGTTGTGTGTTATACAATTTATACAATAACACAATAAATCTGACATTACTGTATTTGACTACTGTTTTAAAGTATTAATGAATGTTATATCCATAAAACATAGTGCGCTTGGTTAGTGAAGAAGAAAGCTGTACTTTTTCAACTGGTTATTTACAGTGAATGAATGCTAAACATTAATGATAAAATACAATTAACAATGTAATCTGTTCAAGAGTAGAAGCGATATTAACATATGCGAATGTCAATTGTTCAATTCAATATCACAAGCTATGAATAAACAAGCTTTCAAAGCAATGCCATACTGAATGGTTTTCTAATCCATATGCAACTGCATTCATAAGCTACTTCAAGGTATTTCAAAAGAAAACCATGATACTATGTTCATCAAATATGGTAAGGTCAAATTCACTAGGTTTTATCTGTATATTAGCTACATTTTTTGTTGTGGAAAGGCAACTGACTAACCATACTAAATGTAATTAAATGCAACTAACTACATTATCATGTAAAGTTCAGACTGAAAACAATAAGGCTTTGTATAATGTTTCAGCTATGCAAAACGCAGCATATTTGAACAGAATGCTCACATTTCAATATTATGAGCTTTAATAAACTGGTATCAGACCTTTAAAAGATAATGAAATGATATACATATCATTACCACACTCATATGCAGTTGTGTTTACAAGGTCATTCAAAAACCACAGTACATAAGTCCATAAAACATGGTACTTTCTGTTAGTGACTGATTCAGAAGTTTTCTCGAGATCCACGTGTCTGTTCAAGTAAATAATAAAATGCAACTAACCATAAAAAAAGTTTAAATAAACAGGCTATAAATCAAAAGAGAATGATGCCATCATATCATTTTTCCCAGCAGGCACAGGACGTCAACATGACGTCAGATTGACCCAAAGTCGTAGGGATGTTGCATTTAGTTTGGAAATGAAAATCAGGTTGACGCCAGAACCCAACGTCAGGTGGACGTCAATGTCCTACCAAAAATCAACCAAATATGAACGTCTAATGATGTTACAGGGTAAAGTCTAGATCGGATACGTGGCCGGCTGGAAGTGCGATGCACACATCAATATAGCAGCATTTTTTTATGACACTGTATAACAATAATTAATATTTTTACAGTACTGTGATGGTTGGGTTTAGGGTTGGGGTGGGGGTAGGCGTTAGAAAATACAATTCATTGGGTAATTTAATAGATAGCATAAATAATACTCGGTAAAACTACTGTTTTTACGTTACTGTGACGGTTGGGTTTAGGGTTGGGGGTAGACGTTAATAAAATACAATTATTGGGAAATTTAATAAATAATATAAATTATTCTCGTTAACTTCCGGCCGCAACCATACCCGATCTAGCAACAACCATTTACAGCTTGACGTTGTGTGGACGTTACCAATATGACGTCTATAAGACGTTGGATTTTGGTTGCCAAACCTGACAAATAAATGTCAGTATTTGACATCAATATGACGTTGGTTTAAGATGTTGGCTCGATGTACAACACAACCTAAAATTAACCAAATATCAACGCCATTTCACGTCGTTATTGGACGTCAAAATAGCATTGTCCTTAGATGCTGGCTAGACATTATATTTTGGTTACCTGACGTCATTACCTAAATCTAACCTAATATTACAGGCTTATGACATTGTGTGCCTACTGGAATATTTCATATTTATCATACTTCGTAACAATAGTATAACATATTCAGTTGGCAGAAACATTAATCTTTGATTTTAAGCATACTTTTACTCTTGTAAACACAGTAAAGTTGTGGTACTGTGACAAAAAACACAAAAAAAAAAACACAGACAGTTGTTATTACTCTAATAAATATAGAGTATGTGCGACAACGAGGCCCAATCTAACAGCAAGTCATTCTGGGACAGTTCGTGTTTCAGTTATAGACTCATAATGGGACAGCGTGACATAAATCATAAACTCTCATTGTCTTCGTGAATGGATCTGACAGTGGAGAAGTCCTTCGAGGAAAACCGAGCAAGTTTGGAGACATGTGATATTATTACTCGGCAGCAAACTTAACTGGGACGCGTTCGGTTACGCATAATCTATAGTAGACGCAGATTAGCAGCCACTGATAGGTGGATTTGACATTGTAAACATGACCTTCTCCGGGAGACAAACGCGTCCGTTGCCACGCCAAAGACTGCGATTTTAATCACATTGCATTGAATATGTATTTAAACAAACAATCGATTAATCACCCAGCTAACAATGCAACTGCTCTGTTTCGGTAACTTGCTAACGCTCAAATTGTTGTCGTTTTTACGAAATAAACATGCGCGAAAAATGCGGCTACAGTTCGACAAAGCCCCTAAACGCGTCAAATAACTGCTTATCTCACACATATCGCAAAACAACGCGTGTTACTTTCTTAAAAGCCCATAAAACATCGCGTCGAGTGTCATACATTCGCGTTAGCATGATAGCCAGTGTGCTAACACCACTAGCCATCCTCCTCCCCCCTAAATTATAATCTGTAATTTCACTTTTTCAACATCCATAAAAAGTCACGTGCTCAAGAACGACACTCCTAAGTGTTTTGTCGTACACACACAAACATTATGATGTTTAATCCTTCCCCGTTTCCCCGTGTTTAATTACCTTATGCTGTCAATCCCGGAATAGGTTTATTCTCCGTTTAATCCAACAGTGAGAGCCGAATTCCCATCTAAAGAAAGGCGACAGCGACTTTGCTAAATGTCATAATCTCGAAGGGTCTGTAGTCTGTCGAAAAGCATTCGGTGTGATTTATTTGATGAGTTTGCCCGGGTTTCTCTCTGTTTTCTTTAACAGAGGAGTGTGTCCCCTTTCCCCTTTCTTTGTTCTGTAATCCAGTAAAATTGAAAGTCATTCGCCTCCGCTAATCCCAGCCCAACTCAACAACAGCATCTATTGGCTGTCATTTACATACAGGATTAGAGAACCGCTGGAACAGCAACGCGGACAGTCGCAGGACAAATGTGGCCAACTAACTCTTTTGACATTGTGAGTGTAACATGTCTATATTTTCTGTGTGTGCCCCCCTCGCCACAGCCCTCCTGTTATCTTTGCCTTATTTTAAGATGAGCACGGAGCGGTGCGAATAACAGATTCGCTTACAACAACCTGTGCGCTGCTCTCAGTGAGGATTCTTGGAGTAAAAGCACACATTTCAGCAATGTTGTGAAGTATGTACATAAATATATCAATTATTAAATGAACACGAATACGTTTAAGATCATAAAGGTAGGCTAATATGGAGGACGAAACCTGCAAAAACAATAAATAAATTAACATGCAAATGAGTAAATAAATCCATAAATTCATGCATAAATACAATAATAAATGAATAAATATGCAAATAAAATTGTCCGTAGTGTATGTGTGTGAATGAGAGTGTATGCGTGTTTCCCAGTGATGGGTTGCAGCTGGAAGAGCATCCGCTGCGTAAAACATATGCTGGATAAGTTGGCGGTTCATTCTGCTGTGGCGACTCCAGATTAATAAAGGGACTAAACCGAAAAGAAAATGAATGAATGAAATCCATAAATTCATGCCTAAATAAAATAATAAATAAATAAATAAATATGGAAATAAATGAGTAAATAAATACATAAATTCCTGCATTAATAAAATGATAAATAAATAAATATGCAAATAAATGAGTAAATAAATCTATAAATTCATGCACAAATAAAATAATAAATAAATAAATATGCAAATAAATAAATAAATGAGTAAATAATTCCATAAATTCAAGCACAAATAAAATAATAAATAAACAAATATGCAAATAAACAAATAAATGAGTAAATAAATCTTAAAATTCATGCACAAATAAAATACTAAATAAATAAATATGGAAATAAATAAATGAGTAAATAAATCTAAAAATTCATGCACAGATAAATAATAAATAAATTAATATGCAAATAAATAAATAAATGAGTAATTAAATCTAAAAATTCACGCACAGATAAATAATAAATCAATAAATATGCAAATAAATAAATAAATGAGTACGGGGCAGGGGTTTGAGGGGAGAACTTTTCAGTTTAGCATTTTCTTATTCCCCCAACATTCCTGTATTTTATTTAATCATTTACCTGCCCACACTACTAATTATTTATATATTTGTTTATGCAGAAATTTGTGGATACATTTTATATACATTTATTTATTTATTTGCATATTTATTTATTTATTATTTTATTTATGCAAGAATTTATGTATTTATTTACTAATTCATTTATATATTTGCGTATTTATTTATTTTTTTATTGTTTTTGCAGGTTTCGTCCTCCATAGGCTAATTGCAGTATTTTTGCTAAATACTTTTGAAATGAATATTAAAATTAATCAATCAAATATATTCAAAATACTATTTATTTATATAAAACATTCTAGAACTATATTAGTTAGAAACAATAACTGTATAAAATTTCATTAAATATTATTAAAAATAAATAATTATAATTATAATAATGCATTCTATTTCCCAGTGATGGGTAGGGCATCCGCTCTGTAAAACATAGGCTGGATAAGTTGGCGGTTCATTCCGCTGTGGCGACCCCTGATTAATAAAGGGACTAAGCCGAAAAGAAAATGAATGAATGAATAATGTATTCTACAAATGTGATATTTAATAATTATTAAATTAATAAAATAATTACATTTATCTAATTAAGATTTGTACAAATGACAAATAATAAATGAAAATAAATGCAATTGATAAGTGTTTATCAGTTCCTAAATGGTAAATATAGCTAAATACATAATCATAATAATTGTATGTATTTATTCTAGATTGTAATATAATCTCTACGTATTTATATAGGCCTAATAAAAATGCATAGGTAAATAAATTCACTTTTTAGACATTAGCACAAATTATTATCTGATTAAATACTTTATATAATTATAAAAAAAAAATAATTAGCATATTATAGATAGGCTGAGCAATAAAAACTCACGAAAAGTCATCTGCTGTCCAGGATATGCCAACTTGCTAATAGACTGGTTTAGGGGCTAAACATTTTAATTAGCTTGATCAGTTTTATTATACTGTATTAACCACAAACTTGGTGTGATGGTCCCAAATGGGACAGTAGTTTGATCACAGCTGCCTTAATATTCTCTATCACATGAAATGTTTTAATAACTACTGTACAAAATGAACATAATTAGACATGTCAATACAAAAAAGATATGTATATACAAATTCTACTTTATTTAAACATGTTTCTTGGAGTATTGTAAGTTTTTAATGTACATATTTATATAGGCCTAATAAAAATGCATAGGTAAATAAATTCACTTTTTAGACAATATACAAATTATTATCTGATTAAATACTTAATATAATTATTAAAAAATAAAATTTGCATATTATAGATAGGCTAAGTGAAAAGTCCTCTGAATGTCCAGGATATATGCTAACTTGCTAATGAACTGGTTCAGGGGCTAAGCATTTTAATTAGCTTGATCAGTTTTATTATACTCTAATAACCACTATCTTGGTGCGATGGTCCCAAATGAAGACATTTATCTAACACAAGGTGGTGCTATTATTTACGTTTATTTTTCTTTCAGTAATTCTTAGCATCTACATTTTTCCTAATGTCTTGGTCAGAACAAACAAAACAAACATTTAGACATAATTTTAAAACATAAAA
The DNA here is from genome assembly GCA_903798195.1 of Danio kyathit. Lineage (NCBI taxonomy): Eukaryota > Metazoa > Chordata > Actinopteri > Cypriniformes > Danionidae > Danio > Danio kyathit. The sequence goes on along the minus strand of LR812523.1, from coordinate 68,391,725 downwards.
TAGAAAAACGGAGAATTATAAAAGCTTTCATGACCGAAATATTATTTTAAAGAATTACCAATGAATGAAATTTGAGAATTCCCAGTGATGGGTTGCAGCTGGAAGGGCATAAATTGGCGGTTCATTCCGCTGTGGCGACCCCTGATTAATAAAGGAACTAAGCCGAAAAAAAAAAATGAATAAATAAATGAAATTTGAGAAATAACATGATAAAACAAAATGAAAAAAAGTAGTACCTCACTGACATCAGGACATTTAGATATATACACCAAACTATTCTACATTCGTGTTGCTTTTAATCGAAGTATACGCTTTTAAAGTGACAGTACACATTGATTAATAACTCACAATACTCCAAGAAACATGTTTAAATGAAGTAGAATTTGTATATACATATCTTTTTTTGTATTGAAATGTCTAATTATGTTCATTTTGTACAATAGTTATTAAAGTATTTTATGTGATAAAGAATATTAAGGCAGCTGTGATCAAACTACTGTCCGAAATGTTAAAGATTTGACCAGCCTTTATCTAATAGTGACATCTGGCGGCAGCAAACTGTAATGCGTTTATTCCTCGCCTCAGATTTGATGTTGAAGAAATCATGTTCTTGCTTGTATATAAGCCATACCTGTCAACATTGGGATGTGAAAATAAGGGATATGCCCACCATAATAAGATATTCCCCCGACATCCAGCACCCCCCGCCCCCCTTAAAAAATCCCCAAATTACTAAAAATGTTGATTTGGAGCTGTTTCATTGGAAATAAACAGTTCAATGGTCAGTAATATGTTTTATTATTATTATTATTTACAAAAAAAAGAATAAATAGTATACATTAGCAGCAAATACATTAGCAAACAGTTCAGCTTATTAAAATTAATAGCTATTATAATGAAATAAAATCTCATTAGCTGTGTCTTCACTGTATAACTTACACATTCTGATTAAAGAGCAACGAATGAATCTCTTATTTATTTAGATTATTTTAGTTTGATTACATTAAATAACAGAGGTGTCACTTTAAAACTGCAACCATCTAACGTTATAAAGCATTCGACTTTTTATGCTCATTTAGGACGAAATTAGTTGTGTTTGGAAAAAAACCCCCACTAAGATCGACATCTTTAGATATTATTATTATTAATTATGTGTATATGTCTGTTTAAACACGCACCCAAAACCCAGACTTTCGCCCTGTTTTAAATCGCGTGTACAGAATCTGTTTGGGAGCCTCTATTTATCACTATGGAGCGCGTCAATTGACAGTCATGTACCGCTATATGACTGTTTTGAGGATTGCATATGAAGGGGAGACGGTACCTGTAATAAAGGGAAAGGGAATCCCGGCGTTTTTATATTTATTTCAAACTGTTTTCATGCCTAAACAAAGCGAAAGCACAGAACAGACTTACATTTAAGAGCAAAGGGCGGCCCCTGGTGGTTTGGCCGTATGGGTTGCGTATAGGGAGGCTCTGCTCTTTAATGTTTATTGCCACCCTTCAGAGAAAGACCGAAAATACGGGAAAATACCTTTAGGGGATGAAGGCGGGATAGAACTGTAAAATACGGGAGAATCCCGGGAAAAACGGGATGGTTGACAGGTATGATATAAGCCTACTTCAGATTTGTATCTTCACACACGCTCGTCTGGTATCATATTTACAGTATGCAGGTCTTGGAAACTACATGGGCTCATAATATGGAAAACGCGCTTTCATTGTAGCCTATATGACTCAACTAAGTGTGTAAATTTGTCAAATAAATAAATGCTTTTTAAAAATTACAGCTTGAATCAAATGACAAATTGCTGTATGCTAATAAGATGTCATCTCATTCTATCTTTCAAGGATAATTAAAATAGATTAATAGAGCTATTATATTGGTTAATGATTTCTTGTTGTACCTGTTTTTCCAAACTTTCCTCCATTTTTTAGTTTGCCAGTTCAAGCCTTGTCCACCCTGTCATGTTCAACTTTTATGGAAATAACCTAATATAAAAATATAAACTTAGCAAAATATTGTGTGATTTCTTAATTACCATTATGGGCTAGTTAATATTGTTTGAAAGGTTGACAAAATAATTTAGACGTTGGATTTTATTTTAAAAAGATTTATTTATATGCAACGATTGCATATTGTATTGGGAAATAAATGTTTTGTCCATTATTTCATTATTATTAGTAGACTTTTCCCATAATCTAAAATGCTGGGTTGGTAAAGACACATTATCCTTCTGAAATATACATTTCATAATCACACTGAAATGAAAATACTATACTTTGAGTTTGTCCATGACAGGGTTGACATAATTTGAAGTTTGTTTACTGTTTGTCTGCTTGCAGTTTATTTATATAAAATGGAGCTTTTTCCAACATTCATTTCTAACAGCCCAGTGTCTAATCAATACAATGGATATGTGGTTAAATCGAAAATCTCAAAGGCACTTTATAATGCTAATGACCCAGCTGTTGGTTAATGACCAAATAATTAACCTAATCTCTTTTTTATATAGTGATGTATTTGAGATATTTTACAGTCTTCAGAGTCAATTCATAAGATTAAAAAACCATGCAGTTTAAACCAAAAAACTGCTTAAAACAGGCTAGGCTGGTTGGCTGGTTTTAGCTGGTCGACCAGCTGATTTTAGAGGGGTTTTGGCCATTTCCAGACTGGTTTCCAGCCATTTCCAGCCTGGTCTTAGCTGGTCAGGGGTGCGTTTCCCAAACAATGATGTAACTCGCGGCTGAACTATCATAGTGCAATGCATCGTTTGGCAAAAGAACAATGTAGTGACGAGTGTTTCCCAAAACCCGTAGTTTCTCTGTGGCAGATCCATCGCTTGAACCACGTTAGTTATAACGTAAAACGCCCATAATGATGCTCTAAACGGGGTGGAGTAACTTCTTTAGAGGACAACCCCATCATTTCTTTGTGCAAATTATATTGTTTTACACAAACACGCATTTAAAATAAAATCCAGTATTAGTTTTGGTAAAAACATGCACTCGTTTTCCATATGAATTAAAATATAAGTAAATGGCACATATAGGGCCTGTGTTTGCTTTACTAATATTATTGAGAAGTTGAACATTACATATTCTATTCTAAAACATAAAATCACTTACAAAAGCTAACACTATTCTAATATCATATATAAATCATATAAATAAATAAATAAATAAATAATGAGGCTATTATAAATATATTTACTTAAATAATAATATTAATAATATTAATGATGATTATGATGATGATGATGATGATTATTATTATTATTATTATTTAGGATATTGTTTATTTATTCTTTTTGAAAATTACAATTTGACACATGCAAACCAGAAGATTCTAACCAACAGACCCATGTCATATACAGTAGAGATACTTAATAAATAACCCACTATAAAATAAAAGCATTAACATTTGCTATGTTTTTTATTTTCACAAGTTTTGGAGACGCAACATAATTTCCGCTTTTAAATAATAGGTCACCTATAGCTTTCGCCATGAGGCTGTGTTCAAAATGATATCAATGTTTTCAAAGTGCACTGCGAAGGGAGCACAATTGTAAACATGAAGATCGCTAAAACTGAACTGTAAAAATACTTTGAAAGCAAATTACACCTTAGAGAGATGACTTTAATGCTTTTTTATTTTTAATAATTCCAGCTTTGAATGTTAGAATGTTCTAAATGAATAGGGCATAGGGGGATAAGTGGGAATAGAACACAGCCAGGAACTATGTTTCTAACTACAGCTCCAGAGGTGTAGTTTCAAGTGCTCAAGTTTGCGACGCAGTTTGTGAATGTTCGTTGGAGCGATGGATTCGGGAAACAGCAAATCAACTAACTATGTTTGTAACGACGGAACTTGCGACCTTAGTTGGATAACGATGGTTTTGGGAAACGCACCCCTGCCTAGTTAACCTAATTAACCTAGTTAACCCTTTAAATGTCACTTATTTAAATATTATTTACTGTCATCATGGCAAAGATAAAACAAATCAGTTGTTAGGTAAGAGTTAATCAAATTATTATGTTTAGAAATGTGTTGAAAAAAATCTTCTCTCCGTTAAGCAGAAGTTGGGGGAAACAAATAAACAGGGGGGCTAATAATTCTGACTTCAACTGTATGTGTGTGTATGAATATATGTATGTGTGTATGTGTGTGTAGGTATGTGTATATATATATATACACACACGCAATTTTGGCGCCCAGCGACAGGTTGCACTTTTTCTGTTTCTGTTTCATCTCCTCATCTTACTCCTCTCCTCATCATCATCTTTCTGTTCATCCTGCTGCTTATTTTCTTGTTCAGTTTTACTTACAACACCAGACACAAAGGAGAACATTTTTGAAGAGATATTTGAACAAAACCGACAGGACAAAACATCATTTTAATGCATTTTTTATTGTTTTTCTCCTTCCTCCTCCATCATCCTCTCATCCTCCTCCTCTTACTTCTCCTCCTCATCATTCTTCTGCACATCCTGCTGCTGATTTTCTTCTTTCTGTTTCTCTTATTCGCCTCCTCCTTTATCTCCACTTTCAAATCCATCATCTCAATGTCCTCCTCATTCTCCTCACTTTCCTTCTCCTCTTTCATCCTGCTCCTCTCCTTCTCCTCTTTCCTCCTGATCTTTCGTTCCTTCTTCTCCTCTTTCATTCTTCTTCTTCTCATTTTCCTTCCTTTGTTTTTCTCCTCCTCCTTTTTAATCTTGTCCACCACCGCCTCCTTCTCCATCATTGTCTCATTTATTTCCTCTTCTTTCATCTTTCTCTCTTTCCCTCCGTCCTCCTCCTTCTCCATCACTATCTGCTCCAGCTTCTCCTCTTTCTTCCTTCTCCTTCTCTTTCTCTTCTTGTCTTTCATCTCCTCCTCCATAATCCTTTCCTCCTTCTCCTCCTCTTGTTCTCCGCAGGATGAATCATTTTGCGTCAGTATGATTTCTCCCTTTCTGACTTGCATCTCGTCCTCCACACAGCGTTCTTCATGAATGATGGCAGAATCCACTTCCAGACATTTCTCAAGCTTGGAGCAGCACAGAGAGTCATCTGTTAGAAGAGAAATGAAGTGGTTACACATTTTACACAGTCATTTTCAAGATGTCTGTGTAAAGAATACAGTTTATTAATACCATTATAGACTGATATGTTGATGTAAATATGTTTATTTACCATCAGTGCCTTTGTCTGGTGAGTTTGGGAGCTCTTTCTGCTCCTCCTCTTCATCCTCCATCTTCTCTTTATTGGGGGTGAGGCACGAGATCTTGAGGTGCTTCCTGCACGCTCTGAGGAACGACGCCAGCCGGCTTCTTTTCTTCCTCTTCTCTTTCACCTCATCTGTTAAAAGAGAAACGATTGTAGAAGACACACTTTTCCACAGTCATTTGAGAGGAAATACACTGAAAAAAATTAATCAAAGATGATTCCTTGGATTTACTAAAAAATTTGAAGTTAAGTGGTTGTAAACAATTTATTTGGGCTGAATTTAAACAAACAAATTAGGTTGAACATTACTCAATTTAATTTGCTTGCTTAAATTCAACATATATAAATTGTTTGTAACAATTCTGCAGACATCTTTTTTTTTTATTGTACTACTTTATCAAGATACTAAAGGCTAAATCTGTATCAGCAAAGCTGAAAATTAGTTACAAGATTATTTCACTGAATTGTTTTATAAAGATGCATATACCTGAATATGTAATAGTAATATAATAATATGTAAGAGTAATATAACATTATGTAAAAGTAATATAATAATATGTAAAAGTAATATAACATTATGTAATAGTAATATAATAAAGTGTAATAGTAATATAATAATATGTAAAAGTAATATAACATTATGTAATAGTAATATAATAAAGTGTAAAAGTAATATAATAATATGTAAAAGTAATATAACATTATGTAAAAGTAATATAATAATATGTAAGAGTAATATAACATTATGTAATAGTAATTATTTCGTAAACATTATTTCGAAATTTTATTTTTATTTGAAAATGTAGAAAAGTATTTAGAAAATTTTAAAGATGATTTGATTTCTTTATCTCAAATGGTTGCTATTTTTTTCTATTAAATATATAAAATAAATAAAGTGCTAATTCCAAAAACAGAGTCTTGTGCAATAACCTGGGTGTTTTTCTGAACACTGTGGTTCTGGATTTGTTGTATAATTTCATATGGTTGAATTGTTTCTTTATGTTGCACAAGAAATTAAGACTTGTGCAACATAAAGGGCACATATTTATGTCTATCTGACATAGTTTTGACTCAAAATGTAACAGGAGCAAAGAATTGAATTGATTTGAAAACCGAATAAGAATGTCAAACGAGCAAAGTACATTTTTGTTTTCATGCACACGTGTTCTTTGAGCTTGGTGTGATTACAGTTGAATGACTGAAGACACATGTAATATTTTGGACAGTTTGTGGTTATTTTTCTGGCCTTTAAACGTCTCGTAACGATCTACGGTGAATGAAAAACCTGTCGAATTTATTCCAAGATATATTCATTTGTCTCCAGAAGATTAACGAAGGTCTCAGGGGTTTGAAACTACATGAGGGTGAGTAATTAATAACAGAATTGTAATAAAAAAATAAAATTTTCAGTGAATTTATCCTCAAACTGGACAGAACGGGGTTTAAATAATCAAATCAGGGAAATAATGTCGGCCTAAACCACTCACCATTGCAGTTTTCTGGAGTTTGATTGAGCTGCACGTTTTTCTGGTCAGCTCTGAGAAAAGAGGGCAATTTGAAGAAAGTCTTTTTCCTCGGCTTCTCCATGTCTTTCTCCAGTTGGACACTCGCTGTTGAGGGTGTGTTACTGGGAAATATATGGTCAGCAATCATAGTGGTGGCAATCTCGGTCTTACACCGTGGATTGCCAGAAAACTTCGGGGTGTGTAGCCACTCGGACATCCACAAACCACTAATAACTTTGCAAACTTGAAAAGCCGTGAATAGCTGGAGATCTTCACTATAAAGCTGCGAATCGATGTCAGTACCAATCACAAACACTGCTACAACCTCTACAAACCAACACTGCAAACCCACTGATGCTTCACAGTGCTGCACGGCTTTACATTGGAACGCGTTCTAAATTGTGATTCTAAACGATCTACTGTAACTATGGTAACAGGACACTTCTCTGAAATGTTTTCTTTTAAAGAGAAATGACTGAGGATGAATTAAAAGTACATTAAAACACATCTCAGCTGGATAAATTCCTTTAGAAGCTTCAAAAGCTGTTTTATTTGTGAGTTTTAAATAATAATTAATTAGAAATTGATGGGTCATTATCCTAATAAAGTGCCTTTGATGTCCCACAAGATTGAGTCAGTCCTACAGTTGTGATCAGAATTATTAAACTCCTTTTGAATTTTTTTTTCTTTTTTTAAATATTTCCCAAATGATGTTTAACAGAGCAAGGAAATTTTCACAGTAATAATGATAATATTTTTTCTTCTAGAGAAAGTCTTATTTGTTTTATTTCGGCTAGAATAAAAGCAATTTTTAATTTTTTAAAAAACATTTTAAGGTTAAAATTTTTAGCCCCTTTAAGCAAATTTTTTTTTCGATAGTCTACAGAACAAACCATCATTATACAATAACCTGCCTAATTTTTATTGCCTAATTACCCTAACATGCCTAGTTAACCTAATTAACCTAGTTAAGCCTTTAAATGTCACTTTAAGCTGTATAGAAGTGTCTTGAAAAATATCTAGTAAAATATTATTTACTGTCATCATGGCAAAGATAAAATAAATCAGTTATTAGTAATGAGTTATTAAAACTATTATGTTTAGAAATGTGTTAAAAAAATCTTTTCTCCGTTAGACAGAAATGGGGGGGGGGGGGGGGGGGAACAGGTGGGCTAATAATTCAGGGGGTTTAATAATTCTGATTGCAACTGTATATGAGCATAATGTGAAATAATGAAATTCTGATGTTTTATTATATTTGGTTAAACCTTTACACACATGCAGGTAGAATTATAAGTGTTTTGAAATGTTTTTGTCAATTTTTGCCATATTTTTTCATTGAATGGATGTGATTTTGTCATGTCCCACACACTGCTCAGCCAACTTCAGTGAGTCTAAAAAGTAGGTAAATTAGATCAAATTAAAAAGATTTTTTAAATATTCTTATTTTCTTTAACAAGTTATTTGATAAAATAAGTCATTTTGATAACTTTTTTTTTCATAATATTATTAATCATTTTGTCCGTGTGCTTGAAACTGCTGTCCACCCTGTCATGATGTGGTAAGTGTCCCTTTAAGAGACCATCAGATGTACTCATTGGCATCCCCGTGCCCATTTTGCCTTTATTCAGAGGGGGTTAAAACATCTGCCGTGCACACAGTAACTATCTACACTTATGTTCCTATTTTTCCTCATATTGTGTTTGAAACTGAATGTTGTCAAGCTTAACACGTCCACCCTGTCATAGTGAAATATTAAAAATATCCCTATAATATAAAAAAAAATTCAGAGATCAAAAACATAGCTTTTAAACGGTATACAAAGAGCTTAAATAGGGAAACACTTTACCAGCTGCAGGTACAACCTGTGTTGAATAAATGCTATCTTTAGCCAAAAATGTCCTCCATGTCGTTTTCTATCCCGTCACAAATCCTTCCTTGACAGGGTGGACATATGCGGTGTTATTGGCACTTTATTTATTTAATATTTTATTGTTAATTAGTTAATGTTTTTATGTTGAAACACTTATACACACACATACTACACCAGTAGATGCAATACCTGAGTGGACAATACAAATCTTTTTGGCAATATATGTCTCAGTCTACATAAAGGATATCCTTTTAAATTCCATATAATGGAGCTCATTGACTGTTTGAAATAAAAATGCAGCCCTAAGTATTTGTACATTTATGTGGACATCTGTAATCTAATTATTTACCTTATTCTGAAAAAAAAATAGTATTATTAAGGTGTTTAACTTGAGTTGCTTGTGTGTTGTGAGTTGTGAAAACAGAAGTTGAATTCTTGAAAACTTTTACAACCCTTTTATATTAACACTTTAATATTTCTTGTTGTACCTGTTGTTTTTCAAATGTTCCTCCATATTTAGTTCACTAAATAAAGCCTTTGTCCACCCTGTTAAGCCAATGTCCACCCTGTCATCTTGTTTTCCATGAAAATAAACAAATTATTTGTAACCTCATCAAAACACCTTGTGTGATTTCTTAATTAGCCAATAAGGGCCAGTTAATATTGTTTGAAAGTTTGACAAAATATTTTAGATCTTGGATTTTATTTTGAAAAGAACGTGCAACGATTGCATGTTTTATTGGGAAATAAATGTTTTGTCCATTATTTCATTAATATAAATAGACTTTTTCCATAATCTATAAAGTTGGGTTGGTAAAGGGACACATTACCTTTCTGAAAATATATATCTTATAAACACATTTCAATGAAAATATACTTATACTACTTTAAATTTGTCCATGACAGGGTTGAAACAATTTGAGGTTTGTTTACTGTATTTCTGCTTGACCAACATTCACTTCTAACAGCCTAAGTAAGGTTTAATTAATACAACAATTACAGTATGTGGTTAAATCAAAAATCTCAAACTTTTTTTTGAAAATTTTGATGTCTCAAAGGCACTTTATAGTGATAATGACCCATATATTTGATGGCAAAGGACTAAAAAAGGTTTTGTGAAACCCAAAAAACAAAACTCACTTCATAAATACATTTTAAATAACGTATTACAAAAAATACATCATTGCAATACTATTGTAGGCTACTACACTCTCAGAAATAAAGGCCACTGGGGTGAAACCTTTTTAAAAGCTACACATTTGGACCTAAAGGGTGCCTATTAATACATCAAGGGTATACATAAAAAGTACTAAAGTGTACCTCTTAAAATGTTTAGGTACTAATAAAAGATTTGAGGTATCATTATGGACCCTTTTACTGCAAATGTGTATCTTTTAAAAAGGTACCACCCCAGTGACAGCTCTTGTGCCTTTATTTCTGCATACTGCACATTATTAGAGGCGGACTTAACCAATAAGCGAGGTAAGCAGCCACTTAGGGCCCCGGCCAATGTCAAGTCTATATTAATAATCCTAAAGCTATTTTATCAATTTTCTATCATATGCTGTCAAATCGGCGACACGGTGGCACAGTGTGTAGCGCTGTTGCACCACCGCAAGAAGGTCGCTGGTTCGAGCCTCGGCTGGGTCAGTTGGCATTTCTGTGTGGAGTTTGCATGTTCTCCCCGTGTTCGCATGGGTTACCGGTTTCCCCCACAAGTCCAAAGATATGTGGTACAGGTGAATTGGGTAAGCTAAAATATTCTGTAGTGTATGTGTGTGATGTGTGTGAATGAGTGTGTATGGATGTTTCCCAGTGATGGGTTGCAGCTGGAAGGGCATCCGCTGTGTAAAACATATGCTGGATAAGATGGCAGTTCATTCCGCTGTGGTGACCCCTCATTAATAAAGGGACTAAGCTGAAAATAAAATGAATGAACGAATGCTGTAAAATCTGTCTATAACCATTAAGATTTTAAACATTACTACTTCTTTTCTAAACCGGGTCCCTATGAATAGTGGAACGTTCCTTCCGTACTACACATGCAAATATTGAAATCTAATCACAAATCACAAATATGTCTAATTAACTGTATATAGCTTGTGAGCTTGTTTTTTATTTGTGAATTTATTGTATTTAATTTTACATTAAGAAGGTTCCACTATATATTTTTTACATGCAGTTAATTTACAAAAAAACTGAATCCAGAGAGAAAAAATATCTATAAAGAAAGAGAGTGTTTTCACTTTCAATGCTAGGACCCAATACCTGGAATTGCTTTGGGCCCCCAAATCACTAAGTCCATCCCTGCACATTATCATGTATAGTTTGCATCGTTTATGGTGTTTTACACGCTGTGTTTTACATATTGCAATAAACTATGTGATGTAAACATGCCAAATGGCAGAATATTACACTATTGTCACCTGACCTGCACTGTTAACCCTTACTGTAGATGATGCAATAAATAACTGTAAAATAGTCAGTGTTTTGCTGTAATAAAAGGAAACAGTATTTTACTGTAAAAGGAGTAGGATTTATTACAGTAATTTACTTCATGTACCATTACAGGTACTAACTGTGATAATAAATGGTAAATTACTGTTAAACCATTACTGCCCCATCTACTCTGATACTTTATGTTGCTATTTATAGAAAAGTGCATTTATATTAAGGCAGAAAACAACGATTTAGGCATTAACACACACATACACAGGCTGCTTGTCTTATTCTAAACACAAAGTTATTAGAAATAGTTTTCAGAAAATGCTGGCCCTTTAAGGGAGCCTGGTGTTTGACTTGTTTACTTCTGAGTGTGCTCCATTCTCTGTTTATCAATTCAGATGTATAGTCTTAAATAATCTACAATGAGTAAGTGTTCAAATGTTTTTGAGGGTTTTTTTAAAAATAATTTCCGCTTTTAAATATACCTATAGCCAGTGGTGTAAAGTACTTGAGTAAATGGACTTCGTTACTTTACTTAAGTATTTTTTAGCTACTTTGTACTTGAACTGAGTATCAAAAATATAAGCAACTTTTACTCTTTACTTGACTACATTTTTGATTGAATATATGTACTTTTTACTCCACTACATTTGAACAGATGCTTACCGTTACTCAATACATTGTGATTGTGCACGACAAGTCGGCATCTTTATCTACCACAGCTAATTTGTTGGGCGGATGAGGCGACTGCCATCTTCACACACACTCTAGACACACACACACACGCCATCTGCAGGGTGCTAAAGGTACTGTATGCTATTTATGAGCTAAATCATGTGAACGTGAATTAGCAGCTTGCCTAATACCAGGTGTTTAATTAGCGACATGGCTGCAGCCAGTGATGAAGCTGAAGCTTGAATTTATATGTAGTTTACTAAGTTGAAAAATAACACTTCTCCTCTTTGTTTAATTTTAATACAGAGAAAACATAATTAATCAATTGAAAAACTACTCAAAATAAATATATTGCCCCCCTCTGATATTGAGAGATGAATCACATCAAAGTCAGCTCTGATTTTACTACTTTTTTTTTTTTTTTTTGATAAATTGTTTGTGCCTTTTTTGAACATTTGAGTTTGACTGTGAGTTTTTGTTCTATTTTTAAATATATTTTGTTCTGCCATCAGTGTTTCCTCTAGGATTTTTCCCAGCTGTGGCGGCAGGCTTTTTTTTTTACACAGATCTGCCAACTAATTCAAAGACAAATATTACACGCAGTATTACAAGTCGAGAACGCATTCATGTAATATGAGCATGCGAATCTCTTTGCTTGCACGCCCATTTCCTCTTCATGCACAAAACTTCTTGCGCGCACTCAAATTTACATGCTCAAGTGCAGATCTTCTCGTGCGCTCTCCAGTAAGCGCTGCTGAAGCACGATTTAGTGCGTTTTTGTGCGTTTTCCGACATTAACGCGTCCTGAAGTAAAGTGAAGCGGCTATAAACTCCAGAAAGATAAGTATATTTATGGAAACTGTGTTCATCTTAACTGAAAGCTACGCCGTGTTTGCTGGGGCCTCACGCACCTGTCAGTCAGTCAGTCAGCATGTCACCTTAAAGGGTTGAACAAATAGCGCACAGCACGACTACGGTTACAGAAATGTTTGCGCTGTTATAATTCACTTACCTTTTAATATGTTTTGGTGCGATTATAACCCGCTATAAAAAAAAACACGACTAAATGTTTTAAATGAGAAATTGTAATGTAGCCGTGGCGGGATGAATTTTGGCGTGACGGCCCGCCACGGATGAATGAATGTAGCGGAAACCTTGGCCATTTTGAAACATTAAGGTGTTAAATTTAATTGATATATTAGGATAATTAAACCTTTCTTGGTGTTCTTTGAGCCTACATTCAGTATGAGTAAAATACTTAAGTTCTTTTAAAATCGGATACTTTAATACTTTTACTCAAGTATGGTTTTCAGGTACTCTTTACACCTCTGCCTATAGCTTTCGCCATGAGGCTGTGTTCAAAATGATATCAATAGAACACAGCCAGGAACTATGTTTCTAACTACAGCTCTAGAGGTGTAGTTGCAAGTGCCCAAGTTTGCGACGCAGTTTGCGAATGTTCGTTGGAACGATGGATTCGGGAAACAGCAAATCAACGAACTATGTTTGTAACGATGGAACTTGCGACCTTAGTTGGCTAACGATGGTTTTGGGAAATGTATGGTTGGGGGACATCCAGCTTTGGATGACAGATAAATTCTTTAAAAAGTGTAAATGTGTCAAAGTTGGAAACATTATTCACACTTAGTCATTTAGCAAACACTTCTATCTAATAAGGGAACTGAGGAAGACATCAATCGAATAAAGAGGCAGTACTCACATTAAAGGTGCAGTATATCATTTTCACCACTAGAGGCGCACATTCACAATCACCAAAGGCATAGTTTGATGAGGTCATGACTGCCTGTGGAATCATAGGACTTGTCGTCTTCATAGGTCTCCTGCTGAAATCATGTCTATGGAAGAAGCAGCGCTGTTTTATCAAACTGAATACATCTTAAAATTCTGTTATATTGCTTCTCTGTGCACTCTAAAAAAACACACACAACAAATTACAGAGTTTTTGGTTTAGAGTGAATTAGAAGGAATAACCATAGATCAAAACAGTTGGATAGTGAAATTCTGATGTATAGCCAGAGTTGCAGGGAGAACAAGAAGCTCTGTTGCCAGACTGAGCTGCAGGTGATGATCTTTCATCCATGAGGAGATGTACTTCAGGCGGTGTGAGATCAGTGCAGCTACTGTTGGATCATCTGGTTGAAATGAGAAGGTAGCATGGTGTTATCAGCATGAGGATGGAACGAAATAACATGTTCACGAATGATGGGATCCAGCGAAGTGATGCAAATTGAAAAGAGCAGGGGTTCAAGAACTGATCCCTGAGGAACTCCCATGATCAGCTGATGTGCTTTGGGTACGTCTCCCCTCTAGGCAACCCTGAAGGATATGTGAGTGAGATACAACTCAAATCAGTAGAGAGGGGTTCTAGTAATGCCCATTGAATAGAGGGTGGATCACCATATCAAAGACAGCCCACAGGTCTAGCAGAAGCAGAACTGATGATTTAAAACCATTTTAGCAAGGCACAGGACTTCAGTGACTGATAGTAATGTGGTAATGTGGTGAAATGGCCACGTTTGAAGCCTGATTGGTCTGCGTCCAAGTGGTTGTTCTGTACGAGAAATGTTTAAACCTGAATAAAGACAAGTCGTCAGAGCATTTTGGCTATGAATGGGAGGAGTCAGACTGGTTTGTTTCTGAAGCAGTGGTATTACCCAAGCCTTTTTAAAAGTGATTGGGATGTATGTTTTATTTCAAAACAATAAAGTGCAAAAAGTGTATTTTGTTTCCCTCCATACATTAGAATGTGTTTATTTCTTTTTCTGAGCAAATGGTTGTCTATCATGGATTTTCACTATGATTCTTAGAAGACGCCCACTGAAATATAAATCAGTGTAACGATAGTTTATATAGCAGAAGTAGTAGTCTGGCATATTTAGAACATTATTCAGTCATTTAATATCTTTCGGCATAGTACCTGATTTATCTGCGTTCACCACAGCGGAATGAACTGCCAATTACTCTGGCATATGCGTTTATGCCCTTCTAGCTGCAACAAAGCACTGGGAAACTCCCATACACCCTCTCATAAAACCAATGCTCATTTAATGGGATGCTAAAAAACTATCTAAGAATCACAGTGCAGAAGCAAAATAATAATTCATTGGCATTTTATATCTTTAAACACTGCCACTATCCTTCAAATCACCATTCCTCCTCAACATGCTTGTAAAAACATTATTAACCGTATCAAGTTTAGTATGATCACTTATTCTTTTATATATTTTAAAATTGTAGCTCATAATAATGTTTTCATTTTACTTATTATAATGAATATATATATATATATATATTATATTTACCAAAATACTAAATTATGTGACAAATTTTAATATTTCACATAATTTTGTATGTTTGATCATATATGCATGCATTTAAATATACATTATACATCCCTGTGTGTGTGTGTGTGTGTGTGTGTGTGTGTGTGTGTGTGTGTGTGTGTGTGTGTGTGTGTGTGTGTGTGTGTGTGTGTGTGTGTGTGTGTGTGTGTGTGTGTGTGAGAGACATATCCTGACCCAAATGTGTATTATGACATGGGTATAACACAGGTATTACAAGAAGATGGTGAATTACGAGGGCATTGTTGATTTCCCCATTTTGCGACGCGCTTAAAAATCAGACAGAAATATAAGTACAGTTGAGGTCAGAATTATTAGCCCCTCTGTTTATTTTTTCCTAAATTTCTGCTTAACGAAGAGAAGATTTTTTCAACACATTTTTAAACATAATAGTTTTAATAACTTATCTCTAATAATTGATTTATTTTATCTTTGCCATGATGACAGTAAATAATATTTTACTAGATATTTTTCAAGACCCTTCTATACAGCTTAAAGTGACATTTAAAGGCTTAACTAGGTTAATTAGGTTAACTAGGCAGGTTAGGGTAATTAGGCAAGTTACTGTATCATGATGGTTTGTTCTGCAGACTATGGAAAAAAATATAGCTTAAAGAGGCTAATAATTTTGACCTTAAAATGGCATTTGAAAAATTAAAAACTGCTTTTATTCTAGCCGAAATAAAACAAATAAGACTTTCTCCAGAAGAAAAAATATTATCAGACATACTGTGAAAATTTTCTTGCTCTGTTAAAACATCATTTGGGAAATATTTAAAAAAGAAAAAAAAATTCAAAGGGGACTTCAACTGTGTGTGTGTGTGTGTGTATATATATATATATATGTATATTTTTTATTTTTATTTTTATTTTATTTTTTTTTCTGAAATAACTTGTTTCCTGTAAAGGGTAGCGTTAGGGTAGGGCAATAAAAAATATAGTTTGTACAGTATAAAAACAATGGAAATCTATAGAAAACAAAGCTCTGTGTGTATATATGTGTGTGTGTGTGTAAATATATACAGTAGAGTATTCAACACGTCACCGTTTTTCTAAGAAAACATATTTCTAAAGGTGCTGTTGACTTGATATTTTCACTGGATGATTGTAACAAGCAAATAAACATATATATGCAAAGAAAACAGAACCGGTTCTGTTTTAATTGGTTTAGCAATTAAGTTATGTGTAATAAAATAAAATGACACTGGGAAAAAGTATTGAACACATGAAGAAAGGGAGGTGTAGAAAGGCAGTGAAAGCCCAGACATCAGCTGGAATCTCTCAGTATCCCCTGGCTTGAATCTAATGGGAAATACAAATTAAAGATCAGATTTGATAGACGAGACCCACAGAACCATCAAGATTTTTACACTCGGTTGAAGTCTGTGAAAAACTCACACCTGAGCAATTCATGTGACTTCATTCTCCATTTGAGAGTGGTCTTCAAGCTGCCATCACCAAAAAAGCCTTTTATATAAAGTATTAGATATGTTTCAGTAGTTCAGCACTTTCTCCTTGTGTCATTTCATTGTTATTACAATATATTGCTTTCTATTTATTTTGTTTAATTTTATTTTATGTATTGTATTTTGTATTTGTATTGTTTAAATTTTTTACCAAAATCTGGTTTAATTCCATGTCAACGACTCCCTTAGAAATATTATTTCGAGGAAAAAACAAGACGTGTTCAATACTTATTTCCCCCACTGTATATACACAGGGAGGGTGAAAAAGAAAGGATACTCCAAATAATTGCTACAAAGTGTCTCATTTGTTAATGTTTAATTACTGATTCATGGGAACCATTACAGCAAGTGAAAAGGCATTTTTTTTTTTTATCGAATCCAACTGCAATCGAAAGCAATTTCAACAACAAAACTTGGGGCCAGCCCTATCATTTTCCCTATTCTTATTTGAAAACAAAATGCTTTTGGACGACAATCATCAGTATAAAGTTGCTTTATGAACAAACATGGGCCAATTGCACAGTATTTCATCCACATGATTTTTAAAAGAGAACCATTGAGCTGATACTGATTTATGAGATTGCAGGTAAAACCATCTCTGCTTTAACATTAACGACAAAGATCTGAACGGTCAATGAAGAATCTGATCAGAGAGAAAATGCTACAGATTGTTCTTTTACAGGGAGGCACTACAAGTTACTCTTTTTTTCCATCACCATTAACTTTCATATAATAAAACCTTAAGGTTGTTTACATGAAGTTAAGCCGTGTGCTTATGAGTAAACATGTTTGTTGCTCTTTCATACAAATTAAAATGCAAATCATATCTCAGCAATATTGATATATATATTGTCAGTGGTCTGTGTTTACATCGTAAAAGATTCAGTATATTAGAAAACACAGGATTATTGTCACTTGTATACAGCTGAAGGCAAACTTATTAGCCCTCCTGTAAGATCTTAAAGTGGAAGTTAAGCAATCAGTCAAGTTTAATGAATATATATATATATATATATATATATATATATATATATATATATCATCTCGATTAATGTAACCATTTTGAAGAAAAGAGCATGTTTTTCTATAGTTTTTAGAGCTAGGGTGCCACCATCTTGGAATATCGATGTGTCTGACTTCATGGAGTTGGTTCCGGTTCCTCAGCTGAACAGATATAGTGGAAGTAATGGACTGAACACGGAGACTTCAAAGCCTAATTTAGCCCAATGCGTGAAGTTGTGGGCATGGAGTTGGTGTAAATACAAGCATCAGACTAGTATATAAAAATATATTCATTCTATATTTCTTTCTTTTAAGTATCGATTGTTTGATGCACTTTGGCTCACTTTCTGTATTACGCTGCCTATCTGGGTTTCAAAAATGGCTTCAACAAGGTCCAGTACCAACTTAACAGGGGCGGGTACTTTCACTTTTTACTACTACAGCTGCTCACCTCTTTTGTGTTCAAACCAAACTAAGATCGGCAGGTTTTTTTGCCCTTCATATATTTTGAGAGATTGAGTTGATCGACTTCAATAGGGAAAATGTCTTGACATAATCTACAAAGACGTGACTTATTAAAGCGCAAAGTCATGTATGATTTTAATCACTGCATTACTCTGAATGTAAATCCTCTTGTCAGGCAGCGCTGCACCACCGTGAGAGAGTAGACCAAAGCACGTCAAACGAAAGCTTATATTTTCACCAGCTCTGCAATGCACGTCCACAACTTTATGCATCGTTTTAAATTAGGCTTTGCGGTCTCCATGCTCAGTCCATTATTTCCACTGTATCTGTTCAGCTGAGGGAACGGAACCAATTCTGTGACGTCAGACACAGAAATATTCCAAGATGGTGGCACCCTTGTGCTAAAAAAAGCTTTAGTAAAACATGCCTTTTTCTTCAAACTGGTTACATTAATCGAGTTTGTTTAATATATGTTCATTAAAGTGGAAACCAATATACAAAATAATGTAAACTTGACTGACGGCTTCACTTCCACTTTAATTCTATTAAAAAATATCTTAAGCACTAACATTTTAAAACATAACAGTTTAATAACTGATTTCTAATAACTAAATTCTTTTGTCGTTTCCATGATGACGGTACATAATATTTTACTAGTTATTTTTGTAAGATACTATAGTATTCAGCATGATCAGTGCCATTTAAAGGCTTAACTAAGTTAATTAGGTAAACTAGGCAAGTTAGGTTAATTAGAAAAGTCATTGGACAACAGTGGTACTCAATCAAAAAAACCAAAAACAAATAAATCTTAAGAGGGATAATATTGACCCTTAAAATCATATTTAAATATTAAAAAACGTCATTATTTCCAGCTAAACTAAATTAAATAAGACTTTCTCCAGAAAAAAAAGTATTATAGGAAATACTGTGAAAATTTCCTTGCTCTGTTAAACATCACTTGGAAAAAAGAACTAAAAATTTCACAGTACGGCTAATAATTTTACCTTCAATTATATGTAGTACCTCCCTATAAATGGATGGTTTAGACAAAAACAGAATATTTTCAGTAAATTTACTCTCCTTCATTAAATCCAAGATGTAGGAGACTTTTTTTCTTCAGTAGAACATAAAATAAATGTCCTTGGTGATTCAATTAATACAAGTCAAAGGCTACTGGCACTTAAAGAGTCATAAAAACATATACAGGAAAAACAATAATAATAACTGTCTCTTCTGATGATGTGAAGTGAACTAATCGGAAATAAATGTTCTACAGAAAATAAAAGTTACCTAAATCTTGGATTAGGAAATTGACTTCATTTTTGGGGGAATAATCACTTCAAAACAATTAAATTCTTAAGTCTAGGGGTGTAACGGATCACGGTTAACCCGTGATTCGTACGGATCACAACCCACAGTTCAGAACACACGTTACCTGTGGAATAATACATTTTTTTTACTTGTAGATTAATCCTAAATTTGTAACGATCGCAGAGAGATCGCCTCTTACGTCATTCGACTCAAATGTATGAAAGCATTAAGGCTTTCCTGTAAAATATAATGATGACAGAAGAAGTTGTGGTGGGTTATTCGGGATGTGGTGGGTTTCTTAGGTTATTAAAGGTGTATTCTGTCACTACTTGTTTAGCCTGCATTATTGCATTCAGTGTAAGCTGCACGACTAATCATTAAAATATCGGGATTTCAACACCCACGCAACATAAATGATAAATGATGGTGATTTGTTTGGTCATATGTTTATTAATCATTCGAATCGCTGCATTCAAATCTGTGTTTGAAAAATGCAAAAATCAAGAAAGAGATTCAGTCTTTAGTCTTTTAAGTTAGTTGTGAAGTTACAAACAGTCAAATAACACAGTACTGGGATCAGTTTATAGTTTAGATATAACCACTGATGTTTATGGTAAAGATTAAAATCACCGTCATATGCATTTAACTTGCATTATTAACCAATTGGTGGCGACAACCAGCCATCAAAAATATGCCGTTGAATAATTCTTCAAAAATGATCATCTAGCAATGAAACATGAAGTTTTATGAGTGAATAACTGAATTATTTATTGAAAATAAGATTAAAAATAAATATGGGTTGTACAAATTATAATGTTAGATTTCTACATTTAGCGTCATCAGCAACAGTAGTAACAGTGAATTTTTCACAGTACTGAATATTTCACTATTTATTTTTATTCAGCTGATTATTTATACTCTATGTATGTTTGTTAAAACCAAAAGTGTCTTGCAGTACTGTTTTTGTAATGAACTGAAAGCAAATTACATTTGTTTCTTGCCCTTGTTGGCTGATCCAAAAAATGGTCTGATTCGTGACTAAAAAACCATAATGTGATCCGAACCGTGAGATTTGTGATCCGTTACACCACTATTTAAGTCGCACCGGAATAATTACAATGGAAAGATTCAGCTGATTCAGCAATAAAAGCTGTTGGTTGATTTGATTTAAACTACATGTTTGGGAGTTGGCATTGTCTGCTAATAACTGGCAATATTCCAAAGGTAATGCACTAATATTGGCTGAAAGCGCAATACTGGTTCTTAAAACTCCATGGTGCACATTAACTTGCTAATTCTGACACCGTAAAATTCATACATCTCAGTATATAAAAACAAATCAACACAAGAATGAGCAGGTGTGGAATAAGGGAGCCTGTCTGTTTTATTTTCTTGTTTGCTACAGTATCTAATGACCAGTCCTTCAAACCCTCCGCTGGCCGGTTTTATCTCTCCGAATAGACCATTCTAGAAAAAACAGCGAAAAGCATAAATGTTAAGAATAAATTAACGGTATAAATTGAGGCCAAAAATGTTTTCGAAATGGCAACCGGGACTATTGTGTTTTTCTTTCCGAGGATTCAAGTATCCTGACCGGCTCTTGTGTTGTTAAGTCAGACATCATTGTCCATCTCGGAGGTAGTCTACAGTGTGTCAGTCTGTCCGTGTTTGTTCCACTGACCTTAAAAACCACTTTTTTCTAGCATCTCCGATCATTTTAGATATTTGTGTTTTCATTTGCTCATCTATAAAGTTCCTTGTTTTGGTGTTAACTGTAAACAGAACATAAGATGTCCAGTGAAGCATTAGTCCAAAGGCCTAGGCATCAAATTGGCTTCTTCGTTCCCAATACTCCTCTGAACAGTTTTAGCCCTTATCAGTGTTCTTCCTAGAAAGAAAAATAAGGTTTAGGGTAACAAATAGAATCAGAATATTAAGATTCACAATTTTTAATGAATTTCTGTTAACCTCTTGTGTGAAGGAAGTGTCTTCTTGATGGATTCCATTTGCAGAATTTGCACTAGCATGTGCCTGTGAAAATGAAGAAAAGAGTTAAATCAGAGTTCTTAAACTCCTGGCCTGCGGGCCATTTAACACCCGCCCTCCTCCTTCCTCCAGCCCGCAACTGATGTCAAAAATATAACGTGATTTGGCCCCCTAAAACGTATGTTTTTAAATCACTATTATTGCTGTGCTGTCGCGTATAGCCACTTGTGGTTTTGACCCACCACCTATTGGACGTTTAAATTACTGCACTATATTATACTGTATTTCAGTTTTACTTTCCTTTTTTTCTCAGCATGCGGTCAGTAATGCACATGCAGATTATTTCTGTGGCTGATTTAAACATTAAAATAAATGTGTATAAGTGCTCTATTTTTACTAAAGCTCTATTTTTGTAAATATTCAAGGGCCATTTGATTATTATCAGTTTTATACCACCTGTATTTTGTTGAACAAACACTTTTTCATGGTAGTAATAGATTTTCTTCATATGCGTATTGAGATTTCTATGAAAACTATGTACATTTACCCAAACTGTTTCTGCTGTTCTTACGCTATCTGTTAAAATATTGGTAAAGCAACAATTGGTTAGGACAGAATAATAATAATTATTATTATCATCATTATTATGACTATTTAAATGTCAAAATACTAATTTAAACAGCCACATATATATTTCAGCAGCTGTGTGATGTGATAAATGTGCTGATTTGCATTACCACTGGTGACAGGTAATATGAAATATAAACATCAGGTCTGTTGTCCTAAGATGCATCAATTACGTAACTTTTTTTCTTGTGCTTGAATGTTAAAACAGGCCTCCTATGAATTGTCAGTAACTGAAATAGCCCTCCGCCAATTTGAGTTTGAGGCCCCTGGGTTAAATAAACGTTTTGGTTTTTATGATTGTCATGGTGTTGGGAAGAAGAGGGAGTAGAGATGAGCATTTAATGTTTCAAAGGATTAAATTAGGCAACTAATTGATAAAATAGTTATTTATTTATTAATTAGTCCTCCAAGGTATGAGAGAACAACACTTTTTTTATATACAGTTGAAGTCAGAATTATTAGCCCCCCTGTTCCCCCCATCCCCCTCCAATTTCTGTTTAATGGAGAGAAGATTTTTTCAACACATTTCTAAACATAATAGTTTTAATCACTCATTTCTAATAATTGATTTATTTTATCTTTGCCATGATGACAGTAAATATTATTTTACTAGATATTTTTCAAGACACTTCTATACAGCTTAAAGAGACATTTAAAGGCTTAACTAGGTTAATTAGGTTAACTAGGCTGGTTAGAGTAATTAGGCAAGTTATTGTGTAACGATGGTTTGTTCTGTAGACTATCGAAAAAAATATATAGCTTAAAGGGGCTAAAATTTTGACCTTAAAAAATTAATAACTGCATTTATTCTATCCAAAATAAAGCAAACAAGACTTTCTCCTGAAGAAAAAAGATTATCAGACATACTGTGAAAATTTCCTTGCTCTGTTAAACATCATTTGGGAAATATTTAAAAAAAGAAAAAAATTTCAAAGGCGGGCTAATAATTCTGACTTCAACTGTACATTTAGAGAAGTTTTACTGTTCGAAAAGTTTCAATTGTCAAAATTAAAGATCATTAATCTTGGTATGTGCATTTTTTTGAAGTACACTTTCATGCATAAATAATACCCTGATTTACGGTTTTGTATAGTTATAAGCAAAATGTCAAATGATTAAAAAAAAGTGTAAGTTTCTTTTATATTATAAAAATAAGTTAGTTGCAGCATTTTAGTGAGTTTGATATGTGATGGTCACTTTTGTTATGTTTTTTCCTCTTCACATAGCCAATTGAAAAGACACTAGTAAAAAGGAAGAAACATGTGAAAAGAGTACATAAAAAAATACCCTAATGGGGTATTAAAAGGATAGTCAACCCAAACAATTTAAATTTCACATACAAACGAGTCCAAATCAATAACCATAGCTCCTCATGACACACTGAGGTCTTTTGAAGTGAAACGATTGGTCAGTGTAAGAAATGAATAATATTTACAATATTATTATTAGCTTTAAGCCACAGCCTGGTCAAACAGTTCTTGCGAGGTCAGGTGACATGGTTTGTTGATATACATTGACGATTCTGTGCTTTTGTCATCAAAAGCGACCGACTACAATCTGGCTACAGTTGCACATGCCTGTTTAAGACCAGGCTGTGTAAATGTGAGTAAATTAACTGGAAATTTTCTTTTTTGGGTGAACTATCCATTAAGATACAGGGCCCTATCATACACCCGGCACAATGCGGTGCAAGGCGCAACGCAATTGTTGTTTGCTAGTTTCAGCTGGACGCAAGTGTCGTTTTGATGATGTCCACCACGGTGTTTAAATAGCAAATGCATTTGCGCTCATATGTGCGCCCATAGGCGTTCTGGTCTAAAAAAGGAGGTGTGTTAAGGCTCATTGCTGGCGCGTTGCTATTTTGAGGAACTAAAATAGACTGCTAAAGTCCAGCGCAGAGCGCGTCAGTTGTGCACCTCGCTTAAACATTGCTTAATACACACAGGATGTACAGTAATACACAAATATCTTTACAAATTAAAAGCAATTAATTGATTAAAACATTACATTATTCTCGTAAATGTTATTCTCATTAATAAATATTCTCGTTTAAACTTAATATGATTTAGATTAATGCATTGCAAATATCTGCCACTATTTTCACTAATTGATAGTAACGTTAGTAACTTTAAAAAGTGTAAATAGAATCTATCACTATTTGCACTTACTCTAAATAGCCTCTGCCTTTCCAAATATAATCAATCTAAAGCAGAAGGACATGTTTCATAACCTTTAGGGTTGATTTCTGTTATTTATTTATAGAATAATAACCATATAAAAATAATAATAATAAAAATGCATTTATTTTATTTATAAATGGGGGCCTGTGTCTCAGTAGAGCTTTATGTCTAGCAACACCCTGACTGAAACTATGATTGAGTAATATTTTGTGTTTTGTGTGGCTAAGTGTGAAATATATATTATAAGAAGACTAATATTGTGTTAATCCTACTACATAATGATTTAGTCTATATTGTAATCGCTATAGTGGTCAAAATGAATGACAATTAAGATTATTTTCTAAAATCGTTTAGCCAAACAGAATATTCTGAAAAATATGAGTTTAATAAACTGAAAAATTGTGACAGTGCAGGAAAATGATTTAGTGGTGTACAAATAAAAAATCTGGTTGAAGTTAGAGGTTATTTGTTAACTGTGTGTTTACCTGGTTTTTGTCTGGACGGGTGCGCATGGCCTGCACTAGCTGGTCCACATGTTGGTTGTGTTCCAGAGCATTCCTCAGAGCATCTTCAGTGTTCAGCAGCCTTTGACGCAGACGAGCCACCTCTGTATCTGAGGCAGACGGGTCCATCATAGAGTACCGGCGGTGGTCCGGAGACGACCTCTCCCGACCCTGACACAAAGAAAACATACTAATTAAAATGCACAATACTAAATATAATATAATCACTGATAATTTAATAAAGTATCATTTACATGTTCCAAAAGCAAGGTCTTTCAACATATGCTAAATGATGAAAATGCAATAAATAGTAATAGTGTCAAATATCATTACGATTTCAAATAGATCTTTATTATTTCATTTATTCATTCATTTTCTTTTCGGCTTAGTCCCTTAATTAATCAGGGGTTGCCACAAAGGAATGAACAGCCAACTTATCCAGCACATGTTTTACACAGCAGATGCCCTTCCAACCCATCAATGGGCCACCACTCCGCCTTCTTTATTATTTTAATGTTTAAAATGATAATTTAGGGCGACACAGTGGCTCAGTGGTTAGAACTGTCACCTCACAGCAAGTAGGTCGCTGGTTCAAGTCCCGGCTGGGTCAGTTGGCATTTCTGTGAGGAGTTTGCATGTTCTCCCTGTGTTTGCGTGGGTTTCCTCTGGGTGCTCCTGTTTCCCCCACAGTCCAAAGACATGCGGTATAGGTGAATTAAATAAACTAAATTGGCCGTATTGTATGTGTGTGAATGTGAGAATGTATGGGTGTTTCCCAGTACTTGGTTGCAGCAGGAAAGGCATCCGCTGTGTAAAACATATGCTGAATAAGTTGGCAGTTCATTCCGCTGTGGCCACCACTGATGAATAAAGGGACTAAGCCGAAGGAAAATGAATGAATGAATTATAATTTATTCCTGCGTTGGCAAAGCGAATTTTCAGCAGTCATTCAGTGTCACAAGATCCTTCAGAAATCATTCCATTGGTGTAATTTTGATGCATAATTTTTATTATAAACCATGTTTTGTTTTTGTTTTTTGTTGTTATTATTATTATTAAATAAATAAAATAATAACACCTGCAAAAGCCATCATTTGTAAGATTGATTATTATTCTTGATCAAGTTAATGCATACATTAGTTTATTTTTCTTTAGATCGTCTATACTAACCCCAGACTTTTAAAATAGTAGTGCATCACAATTTGCACAAAAATATTAACCTTAATAATACATAACCAGCTGTTTTTGTTTGTAACTTTGACATAATGATGTTAATGAGCAGGAAGTCAGCATATTAAGACACACACATAATAGAAAATACTTCACAATTGTTTTGTTTTTGATCAAATAAATGCAGCCTTGATAAGCATAGATGACTAGCGACCCCAAATCTGACCACCTCAAACATTTTTTTTTCACCACAAACAGCTTTAGACAAAAAAAATGCTATCAGTCATAAGATAGTTATCTTAAATGTAAATGTCCTAACAATTTAATAAAGCAGCAGTTGTGTGTGTGTGTGTTTCTGCTCTCATGTCTCACCAGCAGCAAAAGTTTCTCTCTCAGGGTTTTGATGTCATCTTGTAGTTTCTGCTCCTTCATCCTCCACTCGGCCCTGTGAACTTCACGGCTCAGATCTCGATCCACTCCAGCAGAGTGACGCGGAGACTCCAGCAGTAGCACCCGCAGCTCGTTCAGGCTCCTGATGTAGATTTTCATGAACACACACACACACACACACACACACACACACACACACACACACACACACACACACACACACACACACACACACACACACACACACACACACACACACACACACACACACACAATGAGATAAAGTTGACATTTAAGAACGCATAAATATGACCAGACCAAATGTGTGTACACTGCCCATAAACACTTAAATTACATCCTGTGTTGTAGTTGGTGTGCGCGTTTGGTATAATCAATGTTGACCAGCTGGTAAATGCTGCTTATTAGTCTGGTAACAATGATGGACAGCAGACTAATGAAGCTTTTGATTGATGATTTGAGCGCTCTCCACATGCAATATTCAATAGCGCAGACACAACATATCTAACACTCTCATCACTGAATAACAACCATGATTGAAAGGCTAAGTATAGCATTATATTGCTGGCATTTTACATAAACCTGAGCTTTTCATTTTTTTTAAATATAACCAGCATTTACAATTGCTCAGGTTCCTGTCTGTTATTCTGCATAACATGACTCACATCTTTAAGGAATAGTTCACCTAAATATTTTAATTCTGTCTGAATAGACCCTTTTCAAATGACGTCACATGGTGTCCGGTTTCACCCCATGCAGTGTATCCTTACTTCCGCCTACACAGAACTCCCTATAGAGAACTCATCCAGTCAGCTGTATATTCACTACAGATATGGTTAGATGATGACTTTGACTGTTTTCTGCATTCAAGGTGAGACATCTGAACTTAAAAAAAGAAATGTACAGATCATCCAGATTTCCGCTTGAACCAAGAAAATGGGACTTTTTGTGTTGTCTTAACTGCAGATGAAGTTATGTGCTTGTCAGTATTTCTCAAATAAAGATTTTAAATGTTTACACGGGTGCTGAACATTTTTTTGTATAATATTTTTATTATTTTTTGTGTCCTGAAGAATAAGTAATAAATAAAACTGGGGGTGTTTTACTGTGGTTGTTTACAGTGGACAGCTGATTCACAAACACATTCATATTATTCACATTCTACTGCTCAGTTCTCTGACATTTTTTATGTAGGTATTTTATTCATGAACTTAAAACATTTATGTTTATTTAATGTTCAAATGAAATGAAATAGAATAACATTGTATGTGACTCTTAATAATCAAACTAAATCATTATAAAACTGTACAATATCAAAAATAACACCAAGAAGACGGCATTTTAATTCAGTATAATTATATTATGAATTTATTTGTTAAAAAACATTATTAATTAAATACTAATATCAAATTAAATCCACCCAGTAGGTGGCGGTAGGACACTGTCTTAATTCATTCAAATGGAAAAACTGAACAAAACTTTAATGGATCATTCCTTCATTCAATTTCTTGTCAGCTTAGTCCCTTTATTAATCTGTGGTCGCCACAGCGGAATGAACCGCCAACTTATTCAGCACATGTTTTACACAGCGGATGCCCTTCCAGCTGCAACCCATCACTGGGAAACATCCATGCACACTCATTCACACACATACAGTACGGACAATTTAGTTTATTCAATTCACCTATAGTGCATGTCTTTGGACTTGTGGGGGAAACCGGAGTACCCGGAGGAAACCCACGCCAACACTGGGAGAACATGCAAACTCCACACAGAAATGCCAACTGACCCAGCTGAGCGCTAAACACTAAGGCCCAGTTTCACAAACAGGGTTTAGCTTAAGCCAGGACTAGACCTTAGTTAAATTAGGCTATTTAAGCCACATTTCTAAAAACAGCCTTAGAAAAATACATTACTGGTGTGCACCTGTAAACAAAAAATTACACTGACATATTTTAAGACATCT
The DNA here is from genome assembly GCA_903798195.1 of Danio kyathit. Taxonomy (NCBI): domain Eukaryota; kingdom Metazoa; phylum Chordata; class Actinopteri; order Cypriniformes; family Danionidae; genus Danio; species Danio kyathit. Next base: position 68,363,569 of record LR812523.1, on the reverse strand, counting down.
CACTGCAAGGTATTTTCAGTTGAGACAGCTCAAACATGCAATTTAATCCAAGACTAGCCTTAAACCTTGTTTGTGAAACCGGGGGTAAGGGTTTTTGCTTTATGGACCGGTTGTTGTTGTTTTTGCTTGCCACAAAAGCAAAAAATCTAATTTACCTCATGAATATCTCTAAAAAAAAGTCATGAATGACCAAATATATATTTGTCTGAATAGATTGAGTCTAACTCCTATTCAACAAAATGCTTTTCTGTTAAAAAACCTTGTCTATTCCATATTTATTTATAAATATTATGTCCACTCCCCCTTACTTCTATTAATAGTTTTTATATAAATGGAAGTGTGTAAAGGGAAATATTGCTCTGTTGTTATCATGAGGAACAGCGTAATTGCTTTTTAGTTTTCTTTCCCTGATTAGAGAATTAAATTTGAATAATTTGCTGTAAAAAACGTCTAATATGTGATTGTTGGTGATTGGATGGATGTCCATTACTTAGACAGAAAAACATTAAGACCTGTTTAAAATGTTTTAAGACCTACAACACAATATTTTAATGAATTTTTAACACTTTTTAAGATCTAAAATGTTGCTTTTGAAATTCAAGACATTTTAAGACCCAGCGGACACCCTGTAATGATAAAATTGCTTAGTACATGTGCCAAACTAAAAGACCTGTATTCAAAGTACCATTAAATCCCTCCCCTTCCTCTGTCATTCATCCAAAGTATTTAGACAGAACACAACAGGTAATCACTGTCAGCATTGATTGACTGAAAAGGCTAAATGATGTTTTGGCCACAGTTTTAATCAGTTTAATTGTATTCATTAGCTCAAACGGGAGTCTATTATAATCAGCAATGGCAAATTGGGAAATGATTCATCCTAGTGTTTCGGAAATCAATATAATCTAGAAAAAGGTTTTCCATGAAATAAAGCTGAGAGAATCAAGTAAAAGATCAAAGCATATCTTTAAAAGTACTTCATTAACTGAACCAATAAGTGGGCAATTTCCAGATGGTGCATGATGTCAGTCCCATCATTAAAACCAGTCACTTACACCAGTAATAAATCACAATGCTCGTCTCTTTACCTTTCTTTCTTCAGAAGCTCCTGGCTAATATTGACTAGCTGGCCTGATGCATCATGGGATTTCTTAGTCATGGTCTCCAGCTCTGCCTCCAAACGAGTCTTCTCCTTGATGAGTCCATCTGCCGTTTTTTCTCCCAGACGAACCTTTTCCTCCAAGGCTGCAGACAAGATGCAGTGGAGTTTATTGTTATGTTTATCATAAGGTATTACTAGCATCATCCCATGGTATATTATATATGCAGTATATAGTACCTATTTTTGTTGTTTTACAAAAATGGTTGTGCGATTGGCAGAGAAGTGATAATTACCAGTTATTTGGGACTTCAGGGCATCTACTTGGGTTGTTAGAGTGGACACTTCTTTTTCCCTTTTTGTGAGTTTCTCCAGAGTTTCTAATAAGACACATTCATGCATAATGAACATATTTCACATACTGAGATAGGGAAACATGTTTATGTTTAAGAGAGAGAACCATACCGCCTGTATTTTGTTTGAATTGTATACTTTTTTAATAGTATTGTATAATTTCTGATTTAAAATAATAAATAGTTGAATTAATAAAATAAAAAATGTAATAAAAAATTATAAAATTTAAAAAAATAATAAATTAAAAATAAAATACAATAAAATAAAATAAAATAAGCACTGTCCACATAAGTCAACATTCAAAAGTCGGGGTTCAGTCAGATTTTTACTGAAGAAATGATTACCTTTAATAAGCAGGCATGCATGCATTAAATGTAACAGTAAAGACATTTATTTCGTTATAAAAAATTTCTATTTCAAATAAATGCTGTTCTTTTAATCTTTCTACTGATCAACTTGTGAAAACTGTGAAAAGAATTAATGTTTGAATACAAAAATAATGCATAAGTGTTTCTTAAGCAGCATATCAGCATATGAAAATGATTTTGAAGGATAATTTGACACTAAAGACTAGAGTACTGATGCTGAAAACATAGCTTTATGGAGCCAGATCAGTCTCAAAAATAATACATTTGCAAAAATTAAACTCATACATGCACAGCAATTTATATTTACAAATTTCAATTCGTAAATTGAAACACAATGTGTGAATTCACATGTAAAAATCAAATGAATTGGATTTCTGAATTGTGTTTTGAATTTATGCATTGAATTTGCATATTTATGAATTGTGTTTTGAAATAACAAACTGCATTTGCATATTTATGAATTGTGTTTTGAATTAACAAACAGCATTTGCATATTTATGAATTGTGTTTTGAATTAACAAACAGCATTTGCATATTTATGAATTGTGTTTTGAATTAACAAACAGCATTTGCATATTTATGAATTGTGTTTTGAATCTACTAATTGGATTTGTATATTTATGGATTGTGTTTTGAATTAACAAACTGCATCTGCATATTTATGAATTATGTTTTGAATTAACAAACGGAATTTGCATATTTATGAATTGTGTTTTGAATTAACAAACTGCATTTGCATATTTATGAATTGTGTTTTGAATCTACGAATTGGATTTGTATATTTATAGATTGTGTTTTGAATTTATGAATTGAGTTTTGAATTTACAAACTGGATTTGCATATTTATGAATTGTGTTTTGAATTAACAAACGGAATTTGCATATTTATGAATTGTGTTTTTAATTAACAAACTGCATTTGCATATTTATGAATTGTGTTTTGAATCTACGAATTGGATTTGTATATTTATAGATTGTGTTTTGAATTTATGAATTGAGTTTTGAATTTACAAACTGGATTTGCATATTTATGAATTGTGTTTTTAATTACGAATTGTGTTTTGAATTACGAATTGGATTTGTGTATTTACTCATTTTGTTTTGACTACAAATCAAATTTTGTGAATGTGTATTGTGTATGAATTTTATTTTGTAAATGTATTATTTTTGAGACTGAACTGGCTCTATATAGCTTTGCCATTACATGAATAAATAAACAATATATATCAAAATACAAAAAATATTTTTAACTTTATTAATATTTCACGATTTTATTGTTTTTATTATGTTTTTGATCAAATAAATGCAGCTTTGGAGACCATGAAAATTTTTTAAAAAATACATTAAAATGTAACAAAATAAAATAAAATAAACTTTGTACACATACCTTCAACATTTTGTTTTAGTTTAACCTTCTCTTCAGAGTTGTCGTTATTTTCAATCATCTGGATGGGGAGAAAACATATTTAAGTAAATCTTAAAAGGGATAGTTCACCCAAACATTTCTGCCATCATTTACTCACCTATAAGAGTTTCTCATTTTAATCAAACACAAAAGATATTTTGAAAAATGTTTGTACGGCAGACATTGAGACTTCCATGATAATACATGGCTACTGTGAACTGTTTTTTACCAATATTGTTCAAAATAATTTCTTTTATGTTCAATAGAAAAATGAAACTTATACAGAAACAATTTGAGGATCCTAATAGATGAATGGAAAAAATAATAAGAGTTTTAACCATGTAGAATTTAGAAATGATAAAGATCATTTAGGGCTTGCTTTAGATATTTAAAAACAAGTGCAAATGCAGATTTTGGAATTTTTGACTAGTCTACAAAATTGACCAGTTAAAATGAAAGGGTCATGAAACACTAAACTACATTTTCTGACATTATAACATATGTGTTTGTATTAAACATCTTAAAAGACAATGCATCTAATGTTTTCAATTTTAACAGAGCTTTTAATGCATTATTTTCATATACTGTGTTTATTTACATTAGGAGTAATGATATGGCAAATGACTACAGCAATCAGAAATGTCAATTAACCAAGTCAAATGTAAGACTTTTAAAAGTATTTTTAAGACAATATAGGGCTAAATAATAAGTATTTTTTTAATGGCCTCATTAAAAAACTAATTCTAATTAATTATTTTTTTTAGCCTTGTATTTTAAATAATGTTTTAAAACAAGCAGACCATAGTTCTATACATACTATTTTTAAACATAACTTAAAAAAACTCTTTAAAAAACATAATCAACTAAATATATGCACAACAGACTGTTATAATATTAGTTATAAATAGAGATTTGCTAAAAGCTTTGTATTATTGGTAGCTTTACAGAAAAGAAAAAATATTAAGACCTGTTTTAAATTATTTAAAACAAACAAGACAATGTTTCAGTAAATTTAGGACTTTTTAAGACCTAAAATTTTGTTTTTGAAATTTAAGACATTTTAAGACCCTGTGCATACCTGGATATAACAAATCTAATGGTTTACTGTACGCAAATGCCACTAAATAAGCCACAAAGAGATTATCTCCTCCAAAATGACAATTCTGTCATTATTTACTCTCCCTCTGTTGTTCCAAACCTGTCAGAGCTTTTTTCTTTTCTTTTGTTGAACACAAATGATGACATTTTTTAAAACGCTGGAATCAGGCAGCCATCGACTTCCACAGTACGTTTCTTTACTACATGGATGTCATTTGCTACTGGTTTCCAACAATCTTCAAAATCACTTTTTTTGTGTTCAACAGAAAAAGAAGCACATAAAGGTTTGGAACCACTTAAAAATGAGTAAATAGTGAGAACATTTTTATATTTGTGTAAACTGTCACTTTAAAAGTTGAGTGTTCATGTACAGTTGAAGTCAGAATTATTAGTCCCTCTGTATATTATTTCCTCAATTTAAGTTTAACGGAAAGAGGAACAAATTTCTAAACAAAATAGTTTTGATAATTAATTTCTAATAACTGATTTAGTTTGTATTTGCCATGATGACAGTATATCATATTTTACTAGATATTTTTTTCGAGACACTAGTATTCAGCTTAAAGTGCAATTTAAAGGTTTAAATAGGTTAATTAGATTCATTTAGGCAAGTTGGGTAATTAGGCAAATAATTGTATAATGATGGTTTGTTCTGTAGACAATCAAAAAAATATTGCTTAAAGGGGTTAATAATATTGAACTTAAAATGGTTTTTAAAAATTAAAAATTGTACTCTAGCCAGAAGAAAAAAATATTATAGGAAATACTGTGAAAAGTTCCTTGCATGGTTAAATATAATTTGTGAAATATTAAAAAAATAAATAAATAAATAAAGTCACAATAGATCTAATAATTTTGACTTCCACTGTATGTGTACTATGCAGAGTGCAAATGCACACTGTGCAGTAATCTGCCCAGTAATTTATAGTATTCACAAGATATGCATTTTTGTGCAATGTACAGGGAGTGTACAAAACTAATGTATGAATATATACAGTTAAAGTCAGAATTCTTAGCCCCTTATTTTTTTCTTCTTTTTTAAATATTTCCCAAAGGATGTTTAACAGAGCAAGGAAATTTTCACAGTATGTCTGATAATATTTTTTCTTCTGGAGAAAGTCTTATTTGTTTTATTTCAGCTAGTATAAAATATAATATAAAATATTTTTTTTCGATAGTCTACAGAACAAACCATCGTTATACAATAACTTGCCTAATTACCCTAACCTGCCTAGTTAAACTAATTAACCTAGTTAAGCCTTTAAGCTGTATAGAAGTGTCTTGAAAAATATCTAGTCAAATATTATTTACTGTTGTAAGATACCACAGATATTTTGATGTCTTTGACAATTCAAACATGAGCTGGAAACACAGAGACAATCGGCTCCACAACCCACCAGGTGGAAATGCGGGAAAGCCAGCTCCTCTCCTTCATTTACATTTGAAGCAACCCCCTCTCCTCACTCACCCTCTCTTCATGCATACTCACACAGAATGGTCATTTCAAAGTATGAAGGTTCTATATCAATCCAAGTGACTTTATCTATCATGCTTGATATTATTTGAAATGTCTCAGTGTGACTGGTACAATGGTCTCATTCACTCAGAAATAGACATAATCAAAATAATAGATATATAACTTCAGGTATCCTTTGAACCACTGCTAAGGGTGTGCCTTTACCTAGGGGGCCTTTATTCAAATGACCATTTGTTTCCTATAGGCAGAAACTCCTGAGATTTAACATGTCACTAAATGTAAATGCCTTTTGTTATTTAACACACCCTTTTCCTCAAGGAGGTTCTTGGTTTGACTACTTAAGGAACAGTTTCTAAATGTTCGAGGCGATTCTGTAACACAGATTAGTCCGTAGTGTGGAGCTTCATGCTCCAGACTATGTATATTTTGAAGTCAGATATGCATCTTTTGATCTTGGACTTATCTTTGAGAATTTGATGTCTTGTATTGTTTATTTATAAATTGACTAAATAATTGGCATAATACACATTTACCTGACTATTAAATTGTTATGTTTGAACATATTTTGCTTACTTTGTAATTATTCATTCTAGTAGATTACGCTGTATCCTTGTTTCCGCACTTCCTGTGTCAGGCCTTAGATGGACTAAAGTTCAGTTGAGATGGAGCATTGGGCACACTAACTGTATTTTAGGGATCCGACTGAAACTTGATATTGATTCAAGTGTACTTAGGTGGAAAGGGCGTTATAATTTCCGTCTAGGTCAACAAGGAGTTGCACGACTAACCTAGATAGGGTACCCGACCTCTGTTTGAAAGTAATATTATTCCAAATTAAGTACATACATGAAAAACCATGAACCTGGCTAAACCAAAATTATTATAGAGTACAGTAGTCGGTTACATTTATAATAATGGCCATTACCTCTGATTGGAAATGATATTGTCTTTATTCAGGGGTGTACATCTAAGCGGGACTAATCAAAATACTTTAGAATGAGCAAGCATGGGAGCGGCCATCTAAAAGCATTAGTCAATTACCTCTGTTTAATAGTCAAGACTGACAAGAGTGTGACCGTGAGGGACGCCATCGGCCAGGGTGATTTCTCTGAGCGACATGAGCACCCGAATGAACAAAGGCAATAGTTACGAGTGAAGACAAAAGGTTCAAACATTTATCTAAATTTTATATTGATATAATCTTCTAAATGTTTTATGATTGGAGTCAGATAAAACAAAAGATAAATATATTAAACCACCTCATATTCAAATTGGAGTCAGATATGAGATAGATTTGAAGTAAATCAACATTGTACACTGGAAAGACCGAACAGCCAGAGAACCTTCATCCACCAGTGGATACCTCCATTGGGCCCACCGGGTGGATTCTTACACTGTCATCATGGTAAAGATAAAATAAATTAGAAATGAGTTATTAAAACTATTATGTTTAGAAATGTGTTAAAAAAAATCTGCTCTCCGTTAAACAGAAAGTGGGGAAAAAAATAAACAGGGGCTAATAATTCTGACTTCAACTGTATAATATATATATAATAAATAAAATTTTATATATATAAAAAAGTTTAGTATGATCCCACTACTAAAAGAAGGGGTTTCATTGCCCTTTCACTATCCAGCAGACACACAACGTCATAAGACGTTAATATTAGGTTAGATTTAGGTCACCAGCATCTAATGACAACGTTATTTTGATGTCCAATAACGACGCTAAATGAAGTTGATATTTGGTTGATTTTAAGTTGTGTTGGAAAGTGACCAAAACATCCAACGTCGAGCCAACATCTTAAACCAACATCATATTGACGTCAAATACTGAAATTTATTCGTCAAGTATAGCAACCAAAATCCAACGTCTGATAGACGTCATATTGGTAACGTCCACACAACGTCATTAGACGTTGATATTTAGTTGTTTTTAGGTTGCGTTGGAAAGTAATTAAAATGCAACGTCAGCCCAACGTTGGACATTGATGTCGACCTGACGTTAACCCAATTTTCCTTTCCAAACAAAATGCAACTTCCCATTACATTACATTACATTACATTACATAACGTCAATCTGACGTCATGTTGATATCCTGTGCCTGCTGGGTAGCTTTCTAAACTTTTGTAAATAATTAAATCATTTACTGGATCGAAGGTCACTAACATTAACATCCTGAGTGGTGTGATCTGCCTCTACAGCCTGCAGTCGGTTCTCGCTGACTCTGAGCTTCTCCTGAAGAGAGAGGATCTCAGCTCGGCTCTGAGCTTCAGCCTTCTGTAGGGCCTCATAATCTACCATCTTCTTCTCAGCCAGCACTAGCTGTTCTTTGAGATTTTGGTTGGCCTTTTCACGCTCTTCCTGAGACTTATCCATATCTCCGATCCTCAGCTCAGCCTTTTGAAGCTTCTCTGAAACCTCTTTAATCTCCAGAGTGTGCTGGTTGCTCTTGGTCTCCACCTGGATCTTCCAGTTCTCCTCACTGTCCTCAAGCTGGTCCCGTAGCTCCTGAAGCCGGCTGCGTAGGTCTTCACGCTCTTTGGCCATCACTGCAGCATCAATCTCATGTTTGGCCTTCAAGTTCTCCAACTCCAGTTGGTGCTCCATCTTTAAGCCCTCCAGAGCTGCTTTCATCTCAGGCACGGTTCCTTCACCTTCTCCTCCATTGATCTCACCAGACCCACGATCTGTCGTTAACGAGGCTTTCAGTTCTTCAAGAGCACGTTGATGGTCTCCAACCAGAGCATCCAGTTTGGCTTTCCAGCTGTCCATCATCTCCATGTTTTCTCGAGTGGCTTGCTGGAGTCTTTGCTTCAGATCAGAGATCTCTTGACCCTGACGTTCTGTAATGGCTTTAAGGCGTTCGGCTTCTTTCTGGCTGGTGCTCAGAGATGCCTCATACCTCTCACGCAGCTGGCTGTTCTCTTCGCGGCGTTCACGGCCCGCCGAGAGAAGCTGTTCCCGCAAGACTAGAGTTTCAGAGGTTATGCCTGGCTCTCCATCTTCAGCGTCTGTGGCCGGACCAGTGGAGCCTCTCTGAAACCGAACCTGGAGCTCCTCAACCTCAGCCTTGCGCAAGGCCAATTCCTCTTCAAGCTGCATAACACGAGTCTTCTCCTCAACTGTAGTTTGCTAAAGGACAGAGAAAGGGTCATGAATCCTGCATCTTCTACCATTTATGTCAAATCCTCCTTTCTGCTCAGGGGCAACTGTCAAAGACTTTGGACATTTGTACAATAATACTCTCTCTGGTTTATTCGTAGGATGTTTTTCCCCTTCGTTTGAGTTCAATTAATTGAACTAGCGTGTTAGACGCAATTCCATGACAAATGTGTCACGAATTCTGAATTATTATTACTAAACAAGCATATAATATAAGGAAGTCCAAAATTAAATACATTTTGAAAAGCCATGATACTATCTGTCTAAGCCCATGTTTTTAAATCGAGCCCCCAAAGTCAACATTTATTGTCGATAAGCTGTATGAAATACCTTTGAGAGTTGCCCACCTGAACTCGAGACATGCATCCGAAAGACATTATAGGCATGAGAAGCAAACAAAGCATTTTGCTTGCCCTGAAAACATTTGAATGAATGCTCATTTCTTGAAATAATGACTCGTGCATGTGCACAAAAGCAGATATAGTGCAACCTATAAACTACACCAGCATTCCTGTTGAATTCAAGCCCAAGCAAGCTTTCCTCAAGTCTTCCTCAATCTAAAAGCAGCCAGGCAAATATAACAAGGCACAGCACACTGCAAGTCCAAAGGAACACAGGCAATCACTACTAGAATTCAAACTATGTTGAAAGAAAATACATTTCAGATCAAAGAGCACACCAATGTTAGTCATCGTGAAGTCATCCGAAGATTGGATAGTTTCAAGGAAAATATTTTATTAGATGTTATCAAAGATCAGATCAGTCTACAAGAGTTCATAGTCTCAAACCACAGGAGAGAAGTGAGAGAAGCACACGTCTACATATAATGTTCGTCTTTAAATTGGAAAGGTCACTCTGGAAGCCACACAGTTGATGTTACTCCCTTTATATCACCTTGACATTCTTGCCCAGCCTCGAGGGTGTTGGCTGGAGTCTGCCTCTGACCTGTTGATAAATGTGAAATCCTGTTGATTAGAGTGCCTGGATGGTGCTGGATATCCTCACCATTATTCACAGTGACAGCCAAATCTACACTGCTATTGATTCAAATGTGAGTGGTGCTTGTCAATGCACATAGCCCACCATAACCTCATTGAGGGTTGGCAGTGTTGCTAGGCACTTGTTAGGGTGTTTATGGGGGTTACTAGGATGTATAAAAGTAGGCAGTTGCTAAGGTGTATGCAAGGGCATTGCTAGTCAGTTACTATGGTGTTTGCAATGTTTTAGTCATTAGATGGCATTTCTAGGTGGTTAAACTGTGTGATAACTTTGACAGGTGTTTACTTTGGAACTTAGGCAGTTACCAGGCTGTTCTGGGTGATCCCTAAGCAATTGCTAATGGCTGATTTATACTTCTGCATCAAGTGCATGCATAAGGTCCGGCGCAGCATTAGCTCAGTCGAAAAACCCTTGACATGGGTTTTGCAGATCCTGACGCACACCTTTCTAAAAATGTAACTAAACGTTGTGACTATGCATAATGCAAGCTCTGATTGGTCAGCATGGTAGCCTTGACAAGTGTGGATGGGGCCGAAAGCTGCAGGACAGGAGTGAGCCCGTTGGCACGAGAGTTTAACAACTATCGAGTAGAGTTTAGATCAGGGATGGGCAAATTCTGTCCTGGAGGGCCGGTGTCCTGCACAGTTTAGCTCCAACTCTGATAAAAAACACACCTGCTTATAGATAATTAGAGATCTTGGAGACACTGATTAGCATGTTCAGGTGCGTTTGATTAGAGTTGGGGCTAAACTATGCAGGACACCGTCCCTCCAGGACCGAGTTTGCCCACCCCTGGTTTAGATTCTCTGCCCGAGCCAGAGCCCAGACTTGACCCGATATTTCCTGCCACTATCTTCGGGCCAGGCTGGGATCAAGCATTTGTTGTCGTGTTTTTTTTTTCAGTCATTACTTAATTAGCCTAATTGGGTGGAAAGCTATGCCATAATTAAAAATATGACACAAATATTTGAGCAAAGTCAGTCTAAGCAACACATGTGTGGGTCTACAAAGTTGCACAATTCACAATGCTTTGTCCTTATTGCATTATTCATTAAGATAAATCTAAACTAATTTCTGTAGTTCAAACAACTCAGAATTGTAGTTTAGAACATCTGCTATAATGGCCCACATATTAAAAAAATATTTGGGTTTAAATCGGGCTAGGGCTCATAATTACAGTTAATGTGTCTGAGCGGGTCAGGATTGGAAGCAAGATGCACAGGCTCGGGTAGGGTCGGGTTTAATTTTTTGGGCCCGATCTAAGCTCTACTGTCGAGTCCAGTGGAAGAGCTCAAGGTGAATACATTAGTTTTGTGTTTACTTCATGTTTAAAGTTGTTGCACGTCTGTCGGTTCCCGCCTCTAAATGACCAAGTTTGAGCTACTTGTACAGTTAGTAAGAATTACAGGTATTTCTGGTGTAAACAAAACACCCACGAAGAAACTTGACACAGAGGAACATAGAAATCCCACTGCTAGCTAGCGTTTCGGAAGTGTTACTGTAGAGCAACACAAGCAAAAGGCAGAAGTATAAACGCATGGCTACGTGCAGGGCATGGTGGGTTATGGCAATCGCTCAATGCAGAAGAATAATTCAGTCTTAAGGCAGATGCTGGGGGCTCTTGGTGGGTCCCATTCCAGTTTGTTTGGGTTTTCCAAGTTAAAACAAATTGTAAGACAGATGTGGTGGTGTTCCGATTTTTCTTTTTGTTAAGGCATTGTTTGGGTGATAAAGATGTTCTAATTGGTTACTAAGATGCTGTTAGGGTAATCTGAGTGGTCTCTATGAAATGTGTATGTGTTTTCTGGGTAGTCATTAATAAACAGTTGCAAGGGTGTGCTGGGTGGTCACAAAAGACACTGGTATACTTCAAACAAATTTGGTATTTCATAATTCGCTTGATGGCAAAAGAAGTACTATTTCTGATCACTCTAATACCCTCGCAGTGCAGTAGTCAGGGTTTTAAATGTGTTGCGTTATTCACATATACCCCTAAACACAACGATGATAGCTGAGCAAGAAAAACTGTTTCATAAACAGTTAAACCTAACAGCCTACTCTACGAGAAGTGCCACTATGATGTACCACGTCTTTTACATTGCTTTGTATTTGCTGCAGACAGACACTAAACGGTACCCCCAGTGTGCGCAAACTCATAGAAAAACGCATGGCGTATGACAAGGTGGGCTTCTTGTCTTGTGTGTGACCCCCTCTGAGTCTTAAAAATCTCAACCATACAGCAACCATACAGGTGCGGTAACTGTAACCTGTACGAAAAAGAAATCTCTACCAGATCTCTGGTGTAATCATGCGGCTAGTGTTGTTGTTTTGGACGTTGTTCCCTTGTCTGACCCCTGAAGAACGAGAAACAAATCGGGGGGAGGGAATCTTAAGTCCCATGCCATGTTTCTTGATTTTTCTGAGAGGTTGCTAGGGCACTGGCAGACAGTGAGTGTGTTCTAAGCATTTGTAAGCATACTGCTAATGTTGCTAATTGCTTAGGTGTTTAGAGTATTCTAGTTCAATGGTTTCCAACCACATTCTTGAAATAGCGTAACAGCATTGTACATTTGAGGTATTCTAAATGTATTCTGGGTGTTCTGGGTGGTCACTAGGGTGCTGTTAGGGTGTTGGAAGAAGGCACCGTGACATTTTTGGGGTTTCTGGGTGGTGGTTAGGTGTACAGTGTAGGATGCTGCTATGGTGGCCCATCTACATGTTTGTAATATATTATAGTCTTCAGATGTATGGCAAGACAGACCAATGGTGTGGTTTGTGCAAAATATTTGGGGCAGAAGATAAATGTTTGACCAATAATAGCAGGGATGCCATAGCAACTACCTCTAATTATTAAAAAAAAACAGAGCTATGAACAGTGGAGTAGTGTCAAAAGAAGTTTTATCAAAACCTTTTCGGAGCCTGGAGGCTCTATTTCAGCATCTAAAAAATGATATGAAGGCTAATGAGGGAAAATAAAGAGAAGATAATTCCCCAATTCCACCTGAGGGTCTCAGGGAGATGCTCAGAGAACAGGAGGAGACAGACATGAAAAACATTTTGCAAATGAAAGGTGTAGAAAGCAGTTTCTGGCTATCAAGAGCAGTGCTGCCCCACAAAAACAGGCAAAGATCTCCAACACTCATGACTTTGGGGTTTTGGTGCATTACTTTCTGACTACAGCTGGAAATATTACAATTAAAGCAACAAAAGAAATGCAAAAACTCTGTGAAATTAAATCTGATCCAAACCAAACAGACGCTGAAGTAAGCTGAAGTTCAAATATATCTCAACAGCCCTAACAAACATGTCAGATCAAATGAGTATATTTATGAAGGGTTTCAGGGAATGATGGAGATCTCATGCCTGCTCATTCAAGCACAAGCGACAGAAGCAAAGCAATGGGGACCGATGGCTACAGGCTGGGGTGTTTCATCTCCCTGCATGTTTACCATCTTTTCCTCTAACTCTTTCTGAAGCCGCTCTGCTTTGGACTTTTCCAAATGCAGACACTGCTCGAGCTGCCGAATGCGGGCATGCTCCAGTTTGGTCTGAGTCTACAGAGAAAGAGAGGAGGGGGAAGGAAAGACACGAAAGAAAGAGAAAGAGAGACATACATAGGTAGCACAGAAAGAATTGCCTAAAACAGGTATCAGCTATTAAAGGAACACTCCACTTTTTTGAAAATAGGCTCATTTTACATGTCCTCTAGAGGTAATCAGTTGAGTTTTACCATTTCTGAATCCATTGAGCTGATCTACGGGTCTAATGGGAGCACTTTAGCTTAGCTTAGCATAAATCATTGAATCAGATTAGACCATTAGCATCTCGCTCAAAAATCTGAAAAAAAGTTTAGCTAATTTTCCTATTTAAAGTTTAAATCTTTAGTAGTTACATTGTGAACTAAGCCTGAAAAGTTGCCATTTTCTAGGTCGATATGGCTAGGAACTACACTTACCGGCCACTTTATTAGGTACACCTGTCCCACTGCTCGTTAACGCGAATTTCTAATCAGCAAATCACAAGGTAGCAACTCAACACATTTATGCATGTAGACATGGTCAAGACAATCGGCTGCAGTTCAAACCGAGCATCAGAATGGGGAAGAAAGGTTATTTAAGTGACTTTGAACATGGCATAGTTGGTCTGAGTATTTCAGAAACAGCTGATCTACTGGGATTCTCACGCACAACAATCCATAAGCCATGTCATGAAGTGCGAATTATCTCAGAGTGGTTTCTTGAACATGACAATGAGTTCACTGTACTGAAATGGCCTCCACACTCTCTACATCTCAATCCAATAGAGCACCTTTGGGATGTGGTGGAATGGGGGATTTGCATCATAAATGTGCAGCCGACAAAATCTGCAGCAACAGCGTGATGCCATCATGTCAATATGGACCAAAATCTCTGAGGAATTTTCCAGTACCTTGTTGAATCTATGCCACAAAGGATTAAGGCAGTTCTGAAGGCAAAATTCTAGCATAATAACCAAGGAAGTTTGTTGCCATACTATGGCTGCAATGATAGCTTCACAATGAGAGCATAGTTCCTAGCCACATGTGCCTAGAAAATAGCAACATTTTCTGTCGGTCTCATTACATGACATAAGAACAGTCAAGCTTTTTTTCATTATGCTAAGCTAAGCTAAAAGTGCTTCCAAAATAGTGAGCGAATTCAAAAAAGGTAAAACTCAAAGGTTTAACTCAAAGGGAGTTGTAAAATGGACCTACTTCCAAAATAAGTGGAGTGTTACTTAGGCCTGTCACGATAAGTAACTTTTGCTGTGCGATATTGATGCGATAAACGATATTATTGTCAATTTTGAGATCCTTTTATGCCTCTGATTATATAATAATTATATAACAGCATAATAATGTGATTAGCCATAAACACTTTAAATACTTATCATTCTTAAGGTTATTTAGATTCTATAGTTTGATGTTAAAAAGGTAAATGTCCTATTATATATATTATTAAATGTCCTATTAGGAAATGTCCAATAATAAACTTTGACACTGTTGACGTAGAATATAAATGTCCTTGTAAAATGGCTTTCACATCATTTGTGAATTTGTAAATATATATTGCAATGACAAAAATTATTGATGTCATCCTTAAGTATTGCATGATAAGTCGATATATTAATTATTGTGACAGGCCTAGTGTTATTTTAACTGATAAAATTAGCAAAGTGTGAAGAAACCAAAGAGCAAGACAGGGTGTGTTTTTACAATCAGCATTACAGTGTATAAGACTGATTGAAGGAGATTTATTTGATCTGATAATCATTTAAGTCAAAGTGGATATCATATTACATTTTTATAGAGGAAAACCAGGTTGTAAAAGTACAGTTCATTTAAAGTTTTTGTTGTCTACAAATTTTGGAAAGACTTTAAATTTTTTTTATTTAAATATATAAATCAGAAAGAGCCTCAACTATCTTCGAATAAATTAGGTATCTCCATAGAAATCCTTTTCTTTTCCATAAGGATATTGATGCAAAAAAAATGTAAAGCAGCAGCTCATACCTCCAGGTCTCCTTTGGTAATGGACTCTTCCTCAACTCTGAATTGAAGATCCTCCACTTTCCTGTCATAACACATAATGACCAGCAGGTGTCAGCGAATTCATTCTTCAATTTCAGAACAAAGCATAAATATTTATTTTGTTTCTAGTAGAGAATAGTTTTGAAATTTCTCCTGAAACCTACTAACATTAATACAGAACCATACATAAACAAGTGTAAACAATGGCATTGTAGAAATACACTACTTGCATTTGTATTACTGTGAGAGCAGGGTAAGATCGGTGCACAAATATTTTTTATGTGTATATATTATTGGGGCAGCACAGTGGCTCAGTGGTTAGGACGGTCGCCTCACAGCAAGAAGGTTGCTGGTTCGAGTCTGGCTGGGTCATTTCTGTGTGGAGTTTGCGTGTTCTCCCTATGTTCGCGTGAGTTTCCTGGGGGTGCTAGACATATCCAGCTGCAGACCCGCAGACCCACACATGTTTCAGGGCACACAATCCCAGCCACACAATCTAGGCAGGGGCGAACCATACATGGCCAATGATGAATTGGTTTTCTTCTTTTTCCTGTTCATATCACGACTAAGTCCTTTGGAGCATTATGGCCACCTATTGTAGATGTAAATTTAAGAATGTTGACATGATTTATTGGCCTATTCTGGTAATATACAGTATATTTATAAAAATTACACTTAACTAAAATATTGAAAAATATTAATTTATTATAGAAAATTGTATAAATATTTTTTAACTATTTGTACTGGTGTATGATATAGACCAGGGTAGGGTTGCATCAGCTGTTAGTAAGTTCTTTCTTAAACTGGAACGTAAAGTCCACACTAGGGGCTTAGTAACTACTAGCTAGTTTGTAACTAAATTTGTTCTTACTTCAGTTGCACCACATGTTCTTAGGGCAAATCATAGTTAGTAGGCTGTAAGCTCTCCATAAAGTTGTGTGTAGTCGCAGTGGATGCTTTAAAATTTTGCAACTAATGAGTCTATATACAAGCAGTGCAGAATTATTAGGCAAATGAGTATTTTGACCACATCATCCTCTTTATGCATGTTGTCTTATTTCAAGCTGTATAGGCTCGAAAGCCTACTACCAATTAAGCATATTAGGTGATGTGCATCTCTGTAATGAGAAGCGGTGTGGTCTAATGACATCAACACCCTATATCAGGTGTGCATAATTATTAGGCAACTTCCTTTCCTTTGGCAAAATGGCTCAAAAGAAGAACTTGACAGGCTCCGAAAAGTCAAAAATAGTGAGATATCTTCCAGAGGGATGCAGCACTCTTAAAATTGCCAAGCTTCTGAAGCATGATCATTGAACAATCAAGCGTTTCGTTCAAAATAGTCAACAGGGTCGCAAGAAGCGTGTGGAAAAACCAAGGCGCAAAATAACTACCCATGATCTGAGAAAAGTTAAGCGTGCAGCTGCCAAGATGCAACTTGCCACCAGTTTTGCCATATTTCAGAGCTGCAACATCACTGGAGTGCCCAAAAGCACAAGGTGTGCAATACTCAGAGACATGGCAAATGTAAGAAAGGCTGAAAAACCACCACCACTGAACAAGACACACAAGCTGAAACGTCAAGACTGGGCCAAGAAA
Organism: Danio kyathit; assembly: GCA_903798195.1. Classification (NCBI taxonomy): domain Eukaryota; kingdom Metazoa; phylum Chordata; class Actinopteri; order Cypriniformes; family Danionidae; genus Danio; species Danio kyathit. The sequence goes on along the minus strand of LR812523.1, from coordinate 68,346,457 downwards.
CATCTCAAGACTGATTTTTCTAAGGTTTTATGGACTGATGAAAGTCTTGATGGGCCCGTGGTTGGATCGGTAAAGGGCAGAGAGCTCCAGTCCGACTCAGATGCCATCAAGGTGGAGGTGGAGTACTGGTTTGGGCTGGTATCATCAAAGATGAGCTTGTGGGGCCTTTTCGGGTTGAGGATGGAGACAAGCTCAACTCCCAGTCCTACTGCCAGTTTCTGGAAGACACCTTCTTCAAGCAGTGGTACAGGAAGAAGTCTGCATCTTTCAAGAAAAACGTGATTTTCATGCAGGACAATGCTCCATCACACGCGTCCAAGTACTCCACAGCGTGGCTGGCAAGAAAAGGTCTAAAAGAAGAAAAACAATTGACATGGCCTCCTTGTTCACCTGATCTGAACCCCATAGAGAACCTGTGGTCCATCATCAAATGTGAGATTTACAAGAAGGGAAAACAGTACACCTCTCTGAACAGTGTCTGAGAGGCTGTGGTTGCTGCTGCACGCAATGTTGATGGTGAACAGATCAAAACACTGACAGAATGTATGGATGGCAGGCTTTTGAGTGTCCTTGCAAAGAAAGGTGGCTATATTGGTCACTGATTTGTGAATGTTGAGATGTTATATTGGTTTCACTGGTGAAAATAAATAATTGAAATGAGTATATATTTGTTTTTTGTTAAGTTGCCTAATAATTATGCACAGTAATAGTCACCTGCACACACAGATATCCTCATAAAATAGCTAAAACTAAAAACAAACTAAAAACTACTTCCAAAAATATTCAGCTTTGATATTAATGAGTTTTTTGGGTTCATTGAGAACATGGTTGTTGTTCAATAATAAAATTAATCCTCAAAAATACAACTTGCCTAATAATTCTGCACTCCCTGTATAACTGTCCATGAAAATGAAATGATAAATTACATTTTTATAGTACATTACAGTCAGTCACTAATACCTGCATGCACGCGAAATACACATGAAGATATCAAACATTTTTTTTATATCCTACACATGAAAGAAAAAAGAGCAGGGAGAATAAGGCCCAATCCCAATTCTACCCCTTAGCCCTTCCCTATATCTCTACCCCTCGTTTTGTGCGTTCACATGAAGGGGTAGGGGTGTCCCAATTGTCTTTAGCTTGAAGGCATAGGGCTAATTTTTCAGAACCACACTCGAAACCAAGGGGTAAGAAAATTTCCCTGAATAAACCATCTACAACAGCAGCATAGCTGCACCCGGAAGTCAGGAGATTTTAAGGGCCAAGGGGAAGGGGTAGGGGTACAAAAATAGAATTGGGATTGGAACTTTCTTAAAAAAAAAAACCAGGGCAAAAAATATCTAGATATCTATAGTAGTCAACATTTAAAGCGAATCAAAACCTTTGACAGACATGTTTCAGCTTACCCCAATGTCATGCTCTTCAATAACTAATCTAGCGTGATAATATTTTAATTAAAAACACCATGACAAAAATGTCATGTTAGCATAAAACTGTGTAACGTGGATTTACAGGAAAACAATTACCTTCTTTCTTCTTCAAGCTGATTGGCCAGCTCCATTTTGTCTTTCTGTGTGCTTGCCAGCATTGCTCGGACTTGCTGTAGGTTGCTCTCCGTCTCTGTTGCATACTGAATGTGATAAGATAAAAGGTCATTTGTGCTTCAGAAATTCATACAAATGCGGTGTTAAACGGCATGTTTAGGTTTGCATTTGTCAGTTAATATAGTAAATGAACATATATGAACAGTGCTGTGTTTGTATGTTCGAGTCACACCTGCAGATGTCGGGCCTTCAGCGCCGCCAGCTCCTTTTCCACCTCGCAGATATGGCTGGTGGCCTTCGCGACTTCGGCCCGCTCCAGGTCTCTCTCGGCCAGGAGCTGCTCGATGTGCTGCTGTTTCTCCTTCAGGGCTTCTTGCAGAGCCGTGGTCCCCGAGATCTTCCGTGCATACCTCGATGACGTCTCTGTCAACTATTAGAAACACAGACAAAAAAATAACTTCATATATCTTAGGTCAAAGAAAATAACAAATTTATGTGATAAAGAATTGGGGCCCTATCGGACCCCCAGCACAATGCGACACCAGGTTCGAAGCAAGTGTTTTTTGCTAGTTTCAGCACGGCGCAGGTATCTTTGCATGTTTTGCACTACACTGTTCAAACAGAATTTGCATTTGTGCGCCCATGGTTGTGCTTGTCTGGAAAGGAGGTGTTAAGGCACATAGTTGGCATGTTGCTATGAGGGAGCTGAAAAAGACTACGCCATTAACCAACTAAAAGCTGGTCTCAAGTCTATGGTGCAGAGTTTTTATTTGTTTTTTAAAGACAGCGTTAATGATATGAGCCTATGCGGGTCCAAAAACATTGCTTATTATACACACAGGGATGTACAGCAGCACACAAATATATTTAAACATAAAAAATTAAAGGATTAAAACGTAAAAAGAAATATTATTGTCTATCTCTTCAACCTTTTTTTCATGGAATCCAGATCTGTTGTAGCCAGTTTATTCATGAAAATTTATTTGTTCAGTGTTGTTATTATTACTATTATTATTTATTAAATGCATAATTATATTTGTTTTTGTTATCTTTTGTTTAGATTTATCCATCTGTCTGGTTTTAGAGACACATGGATAACCATTTATGTGCAAAGGAATAGGAAATCTGACAGTTTTTTGACCACACTTCATTCTTATTGTTCCTTTATTAGTTAGCTGGAAATTAGAGCTGAATTTAGAAATAGTTTTGAAACAAATCTTTGCGCACAAACAAAATCCGGAAATGAAATTAAATGAAATATGTAATGGATGTCTTCAGGATTCGCGGTCAAATGGAATAGCCCGAAAGGACAAGGCTTGTTTTGTAGACGGTCTTTAACCTTTTTCTCAACAGTGAAGCATTCAGTTTGTCAACATACAAAGTCTGCCATGTAAATAGTAAATGCACAATGGCGTGACTCTTAAAGGGAATGGGAGATCAAATTCTGATTGGTTGAATGCACATTATGCCCAAAACACACCCATAACTCATTAAGGAAATAATGACAACCCTTTAAGACAATGTGTCTGGTGCACAGACTGTTTTTCCCTTCCTTAAAATAGCAAAAATGGACTCAGACATGCCATAAGTAAAACTGTGCCATGTGCTTTAGACCATGCACCAGGATCGTAAAAATAGAGCCTTAAGTTTCATTCGAACAAAATCAAGTCAAAGTGATGTTTGAAAAGTATGCATCGAATAGTACTGTAAACACCTTTAAAATACCACTAATCCGTGACCATTGCATAACAAGTGGGTGTAGCTCTGAGACTCCACTTTCTTTAACATGAAGCTGTGAAGTTGATTTCTTTGTTCAATCCATTGCGGTCAGGCATCAATGAGTACAATAACATGCTGGAGAGCTGCTTTGAAGTTGTAATTCAAAGTAAAAGGCTAATACTGCTTGCTTTTCAAGCAATCTGTTTGCCTGATCTGCTTGCTTTAAAGTAACTTTTGTCTATGATGATTTAACATCAGAATGGTGATTGAAGGAGTACAAAAACATTATTGTGGAGAGGGTATAAAAAAATGCAATGGATAAGTTGTGACATGAAAAGAAAGGGAAAACAAATCAGTTTCTTCACTGAACACCAAATACAAAATCTCATCCTAACATGAACTGAGCATAGAAGTATAAAGTCTAAAACCTCGTTTAGAGAATGTGTGTACTAGAAAACAGGTTATTTGCGAAATTGCGACCACTAAAAAAACTCTTTTCAAAAACTCTTTTATTCTTTCTGCATGCCATTGAACAGTGTCATATAGAGTAGAAGCAAATTAAGCACTGAACTCCACACTTTTTCTTTAGTTTCTAAATTGGATGTATTAGAAAAATGTAAACATGATTGCATTGCTATTATTCATTCATTCATTTTCTTGTCGGCTTTGTCCCTTGCGGGGTCACCACAGCGGAATGAACCGCCAACTTATCCAGCACGATTTTACGCAGCGGATGCCCTTCCAGCCGCAACCCATCTCTGGGAACTTCACAACACACATTCACACTCATACACTACGGACAATTTAGCTTACCCAATTCACCTGTACTGCATGTCTTTGGACTGTGGGGGAAACCGGAGCACCCGGAGGAAACCCACGCGAACGCAGGGAGAACATGCAAACTCCACACAGAAACGCCAACTGACCCAGCCCAGCCGAGGTTCGAACCTGCGACCCAGCGACGTTCTTGCTGTGAGGCAACAGCACTACCTACTGCGCCACTGCGTTGCCCCATTGCTATTATTATTATTATTATTATTATTATTATTATTATTATTATTATTATTATTATTATTATTATTAACTTTACTATTTTTGAAAATGCTTAACTTTATTATTTGATGTCATGTTTTTAAAAATGCAGTGTTATTTCCTAGTCCTAGTTAATCCTAGTTTATTAAAATTATTCAGAACCCTTTAAGTAATTTTGACAGAAAAAGTTGAAGAAACCCTGCTTTAAAGTAATTTTTTTTCTAAAATCCTATATAAATAACTATAATGTCTAAAAGTGGGGAAACTGCATAGCCGGTGCAACATCCGGATCACAATTATGCAATGCTTTCTTTATATAGGGATAGTTTAAAACGTCAATTTACTTACTATTTACTGGCCCTAAAGTGAATACAACCTGTTATGAGTTTCTTTATTCTGTTGAACACAAAAGAAGATATTTTGAAGAAAGTTGAAAACCTATAACCACTGACTTACATAGTAGGGAAAACAAATACTATGGAAGACAATGGTTATAGGTTTCCAGCTTTCTTCAAAATATCTTCTCTAGTACTCAATGGAAAAAAGAAAGACAAACAGGTTTAAAACAAGTAAAGGGTGAGTAAACAATTACAGAATTTTAATTGTTGGGTGAACTATCCCTTTAATTGCACTTTTCTGATCTATCTATATTTGTTTTGTTTTTATTTTGTTTTTAAGAGTGTTCAGCACATGTTTACACATTCTTCTAAACTGCACACCCAGCAATGTGGGTGGCATCCTAATGTTCAGGATACAACTAAAAACATTTTTAAAAGTATTTTTTACCCCTTTAGCTAAGAATGAAATGGACAAAATCACAAGGATTTACTCTTGAACTGCTAAATCATTCTGAGGGAAAAGAAACAAATTGAAAATCCATGCTATAATAATTTTTTTGAGATGGTGATAAAAATATGATTCTGCGCTTTCATTTAAGTATCTTAAGAGGGACCTATTATTCAAAAGTCACTTTCATAAGATGTTTGAACACTGATGGTGTCCACAGTATCTGTGTAAATTGTATGGTAAAAATCTATCGCTTGTTTTTTATAATCTACATTTGGGTGTGAAAATAAACCCAAATATGTCCAATTAGCTTTGATGTGTAAAAATGTCTGCATTCATGTCTGCATGAAATTTACTCTTATTAAGCAACTAAAGTTATTTAGTCAAAAAGAGTGAGTGATTTATTCAATTCAATTCAATCGTCTTTATTTGTATAGTGCTTTTACAATGTAGATTGTGTCAAAGCAGCTTCACATAGAAGATTATAGTGAATTGAAACAGTGTAGTTCAGTTTTCAGAGTTTTCTGTTTATCTTTTTTAGTGATGGCACAACTACACATAAGAAAACTTATTGTGTGCTTCTAAAATAAGGAGGCGCGTATCAGATAAAGTTTCATTCATATTAACAGCATAAACAGCTGTAGGTGCTGTATATTATGCTGTTGTTATTTTAAACCTTTCCCAGCTGTTTACATTCACAGATATACCCAGCTGGGTTTAGGTGAACTTTGTATGTTTTTGATACAATCGTATGTATATTTGACAGTTCATTATGCGCAAAAATATAATCTTAATACTTACACAGCATGTGCCATCAAACAGCTGGATTTCTCTGCATGCACTACTGATGTGTGCACTCAGAAAACAGTAAAAATTTCAGTTAAAAATGACAAGGCTATAAAACGCATGGAAATTATACATTTATAAATTTTAAATCTTGTCTTGAGAGCATCTAAAACACAGGCTGTTTCTCAATATGCGTTCTTCAGCGATCTAGCGTCCTCTTGTTCTCATGTAACGTCATCATCAACTGCTAAAGTTCAGTTCCAAAACTCAAAACCCCAAGAACAGAGGACGCGTGAAACTTCTCGAATCTGTTCTTGATATTGAGGATGTGTCGATGCAGACTTAAGCACTCTCGCTCTAGAAGTCCCAGAAGTCATTGCGATTGGAGGTGGGAAGCGCAGCATTTTATATAGGTTTATTATTAAAGTTCAGAAATATAACTTATTTATCGCAGGAGTTTGCCTAAATGAGACAGTGAATATAAACATTACCATAAAAAATCTTAATAAAGGAATAAACACATTAAGTGTTTTATTGTATTGTGTAACGTATATTTGTAAAGTCTCCATGCATTATATATATTGAAAAGGGGAAAAATAAATTGTTGTATGAATGCTGTAATGTTTAAATAATTTTCCATTAAAAATGAGTGAAGGTCACGTGACCATCAGGAAGAACGCAGCATCTCATTTCTCACAGGGCGCGTTCTCTGTTCTCACGGTCTCCCGAGTTTGTCCGAGGACACCTGGCAAGACCGGTCTTCACAAGAACGCAAGTCCATTCTCTCCGTTCTTGAAATTGAGAAACAGCCACAGACTTTAAAGACTCCACCTTCCTCTGGGAAAGGGGCTGGAGCAGCAGCTCATTTGCATTTAAAGAGATGCACACAAACAACATGTACTTAAATTGGACATCAACAGCATTGTATAATACATTATTTTGGGGGTATGCTAAGCTGTTGTTTTCTGAAACACAGTCTGTAAAGACTCCACCTTCTTCTGGAAAAGGGGCGGGAGCAGCACCTCATTTACATTTAAAGGTTTAAGAAACCCTCGAGTACTTTTTTTGAGATTTTAACACATTTGTGTGTGTTGAGCATCACTTAAGACAATGTTAGCACCTGTCAGCTATAATTGTGGGGATAACTGGATAATTTTGAGCTTTTGTAAGCTAATTTCATCTTCCAGGTTTAAAATAATTTTTGGGGCGGGATCAAAATCGGTGACATAGCACAAAACTGCAAGTGGAGTGATGACGCGTCGGTTTCTCATTATTATTCATAGCGGAGTTTTCTTATCCTATGAGAAGACCCTGCTTCTTAATTATTCATGACTGCACGTGCTTTTCGAAGGCAAGACAGACCTGCCAAGATGTGAGACACTATGTTGATTACTGGGTGAGACCGTATCCACGGACTCCGCATACGGCACGTAGTATTTAGCCGTTCATGAAGGGTCGTATGTGTTTGTTTCCATGGGTTTGTTGCATGTTTTTCCCCGTGATCCTGTCAGGGCCGATGCAGCAAAGCTGTGTGTGTGCAGCAAGCATTTTTGTCGGGAGAGCGGTACATAAATTGGAGAATGGCGGACTTTGTCTTTTATCACTTGAGTTTGTTCACATTTAGACACATTGCCGTGCTGCTGTGTTTGCCTAAATCCTCCAGATTACCAGCAGGGCTAATGGTTGAAATAGGCAGGGCAAGAGATCTGCTCCACTGAGTCTGCATTCAGACCCGGGGATTGAAGGAGAAGTCCTCATTTATAGTGTTTATATAAAAACGATTATCTTTATTGTGATATAAATTGTGGTTATGTGTATATAATATAGGTGGGCATAGATTAATTTTTTTAATCTAGATTAATCTAGATTAATTTCGAAATTAATCTAGATTAATCTAGATTAAAATGGCTCATTTGAATTCTGCCGAAGGCATTCAAAATATGTGTGTTACCCAAATAATAAGTCTTTGAGAACAGGTTTCTCAAGCCAGGTGGTGCATTAGACAAGGGGCTCATCTCCTGTTTCAAAAATGCATCACAAACTGCTTGAGAAACTGTTCTACTATGATAATTGGTGATGAAAATAAATGATGTTCAATAAGATGTACTTGTGTTTACTGTTTATTCAGGCCCACATAAGCTCCAAACAGCGATTTTTTTATTACCTAAAGTCATAACTGAACTAAACAGAAATGGAATTAAGATGTGGAGTATGCAGATATTAGTGGCATTATTGAAGTAAACACGGCGGTCTTTAGGACCTTTCGCCATATTTTCCGACAAGATCCACACGCGGCTGTCAGTAAAGGACTGCACACACACACACATATACACACACACACACACATCGCGAAATGCGGAAGTTTTTTTTCTTACCATTTGGCATGCGTTATTAAATTCCATAACATTCTCTCCGTATTTGCGTCTAATACCCCACTTTGTCACGAAGGAATGAATGAAATATCCGTGAGTTAAAATGAAACTGCTGTTAGAGTCAGGCAGCCTGCTGATTTGATTCAGAAGGGCAGACGGCTCACCGGTCAGGTATCCATCCGCGCTAATAGGTGAAAGTTATCACAGCTTGGGTAAAATAGACCCAGCTCCCAACCTAACTTTGAGAATAGATTAACGGCGATATTTTTTTTATCGCGCGATAAGAGTCTCGCGTTAACGCAGCACGTTAACGCCGATAACGGCCCAGCACTAGTATATAACCTTACGAATAACAAATGTAGCAGAGCATTAAATTACTGTTTATTTCTTTGCATTTTAACTTTGTAAAATATAAAATCATGCGTCTCCTCAAGGTTTGTGTCTCATTTTGTGAGCCAACTGACAACAGTTGTTTGCTCCCCTCCTTCTCCCCTGCTCTGCTGGCCACGCCCACTCCTGCCTCTGCTCGAAGAGTTCCATGAAGCATTTTTTGAAAAATTCTGAGGTAGACTTGAACCGAAAGAGGGGGGTTTCATGGCCCATGGCAGCTCATTTGCATTTAAAGGGATGCACTTAAACAAAATGAGCTTTTACTTCCACTTTAAATTGGACATCAACAGCATTTTATAATAAATTATTTTTGGGGATATTCTAAGCTGTAATTCTCAAACACAGACTGTAAAGACTCCAACTAACTCTGGAAAAGAGGTGGGAGCAGCAGCTCATTTGCATTTAAAGGGATGCACTTAAACAAAATGAGCTTTTACTTCCACTTTAAATTGGACATCAACAGCATTTTATAATAAATTATTTTTGGAGGCTGAAATTCACAAATACAATCTTTGGACACCGCCATCCTGTAAAAGAGGGCATATTAGGTCTCTTACCAGGCCTGTGCGGCTGGGACGGCCTCCAACGCTGGACGCCACAGAGCTGACAGAGCTGATGGAGGAACTGGAGGGGCTGTGGGCCAGAGACGACACACCCATCGCCATACGCTTGCTCTTCTTAGCTTTAGCTGGACTGGTGGATGGAAAGCCGATGCGAATCACTTTGTGGATTGGAGCAAAGAGGCCAAACTTGGGTGGGCACTGGAAATATCTAAGGGTACATACAGAGAACAAAGGAAGCAAGGAAGGAAATAGCTGAAATGCAGTGTACGCAAGGATAGCATGTAGACATTTAAAAACACTCAGAGTGGATGGTTATCTGTATGATTTTCCTTATCTGAAATGCTTTGAATGTCAGCATACATAATGGTTACTAAAATTGAAACTAGCTAAAAGTTTATGAATCAATAATTATCAAATAAGCATATAATTTATATTTAAACTTCCAGCTTCAGTAGCTGCCAAAGCAACATTTGTCATTTTTATTTGAACTAAAATTAATATGTACAGTTGCAGGGAAAATTATTATCCCTCTGTTTTTTTTTTTTTTTTTCAAATATTTTTCAAATGATGTTTAACAGAGCAAGGACTTTTTCACAGTATTTCCTATAAAAAAATTTCCTCTGGAGAAAGTCTGATTTGTTTTATTTCAGCTAGAATAAAAGCACTTAAAAAAAACATTTTAAAGTCAGTATTATTAGCCCCTTAATACTTTTTTTAATTAGCTACAGAACAAACCACTGGTTACCCTAAAGGTTATTGCACACTGAATCCAAAATTTTCATCCCTAATTTTCGCACGGTAAAAAATAAATTCGACCTCTTGTTGTGTGAATCATATTGACACACTGCCTCAGAAACTAACCAGCTTCCATATTTTTCCACTTTTCGCATCTGAAAAAGCGCTTTGAGAGGTGTTTTGACAGTTTAGAGCTACCTTACAAGCAAAAAGCTAAACCCAGAATGCCGTCATTTGAGCTAACGTTACAGATAACTTTATGACAAACAGAGTAAATAAAATAAAGACAGACTTTGGAAGACAGTTGAAAACCCCTATATGCTGGATAATAAGCCCTTGTGTATAAAGTGTGTTGTGAGGGGTTTTACAGCCTTAAAACATCTACAATAATTGTAAAAAATAAAGAGGACTACTTCACGGATTTCGCCTATTGCGGGTTATTTTTAGAACGAAACTCCCGCGATTAATGAGGGACCACTGTATAATAAGATGCTTCTAGCAAAACATTTAAGGAAAAAAAAATCGAAAGTACTCCAAACTTTTGAACGATAGTGTATGAAGATCTATTATAAGCCCTTGCTGTTTCTTGTTTCTTTTCTTATCATCTAAACTAAACACAGGCAGATCCTGCTTTCATTATCAAAACAAACTGCATGATGCACTAAATCCAAATGGGCTAAATGTCAACAATTAATAAGTATCCATGAAGTTGTTTATCCCTGTTTGGAACTCAATCATCCTTGTTTCTTTAGTGAAAACACAGCAGAGGTTTAACCTTGGCTCAGCATGTGAATCAAACAATTTTAGCCATGGCCTTTAAGTACTAACATGAGACATAAGTCAACATGATCCTGCATTTGCAAACTTCCATTATGTGACATCACTTCCCTAAACAACTATGCAAGGTGTATGTTTCCACATCAGCAATTGTTTCAATTAGGATGCAGTGAAATTTATTAGATGTCGACGAATGCTTTTAAAGCTTTCAAAATAAAATGTACTTGTATATTGGTGAATAAGACTAGGATGTATTTGGGCAATTCCATGCAAATGTCAACCTTGCCATGAAAAAAATTAAGTTTTTAACAAAATACCGAAACGGTTTCTATGTTATTTGTGTTATTAAGTATTTTACAGTACTTTAAACATACTCAAAAATGTCTCTGTCATTGTTTTTGAACAACTTAATTTGCTTTACCAAAGTCACACGAATGGCAATTTCACATCGGTCACATCCATAACGCAGAGGTGTCACATCCATAACAAAGCTTTTTCCTCATAAATGCAAAAATATTACATAAAATAAAATCAATGATGTTTGTTTTATAGAGAGCCAACTCTTATCCTGTTGATTAGCATAATTTTTGGGGGGTTGTGCAGTTTATTTGACAGAATTTCTACTAAGTATGTTGTATACTGTAAACTCACAGACTTTTTTCGTCACATCCATAACGCATGTTTATTTCACTCATTTAAAGTACAAAACATGTTTACAGACTGATATTTTTCTGATCTTATAACTCTGTGGTCAGTAGTTTTGTAAAAAAATAAACAGATGGTTCAATATAATGTTAATGTAAACTTTTTATGTGAATTTATGTTTTCAGTTTTTACTGCAAATGTCACATCCGTAACGCTGGAATTGCTCATTTATAGATAGCTCAATATCCAGCATATGTTTTTTAATAATTTTTTTCAAAGTGCAAATAGACGTTAAGCTCCGTTTTATGAATCACCAAAGACAACAGTTTTAGCTAAAAAATAGGGCTGTAATGGATCACAGTTAATTCGTTATTCGTATGAATCACAACCCCTGGTTCGGAATACACTTGACCCGAGGATTAATACATTTTGTTTACTTAATCCTAAATTTTTAACGATCGCAGAGAGATCGCCTCTTACGTCATTCAAATCACATGTATGAAAGCATTTAGGCTTTCCTGTAAAATATAATGATGACGGAAGAAGTTGTGGTGGGTTATTCGGGATGGGGTGGGTTTCTTAGGTTATTAAAGGTTTTTTCTGTCACTATTTGTTTAGCCTGTATTAATGCATTCAGTGTAAGCTGCACAATTAATCCTTAAGATCGGGACCTCAACACCCTTGCAACATAAATTATAAATGATGGTGATTTGCATATGTTTTAGAGCTGCACGATTCTGGCTAAAATGAGAATCGCGATTTTTTGCTTAAAATAAAGATCACGATTTTCTCACGATTCTGTAGATGTAAAATAAAGGTTAATATGAGTCAGCTATTATTATTATTATTATTCTCAAACATATAATAAAACAACAATAATAATATTATGCGTAGGTCTACTGGTTAAAATGCTCAATTTTGAATAGACTTTGAATGGTAGACTTGAACAGACTTTAAATTTGTCCTGGTCATTAATGCACAGTTAAGTGATGCCATCAGAATACAACTATTCATATATCTGATGTTGAATTATTATGTTTGAGACATATGGTTGCAATCTGTCATTAACAACCTTATTAGACCATTTATTTACTGGTAAAATCAGACATTTGTCATTATCAGATTCCCTCTTACATTATATTTAACATTATATAGGCTAGAGTAGGTATACTGACACTGTTAAACATTTATTCTCATGCACAACACTCTGTGTTCGCTATGAAAGAAAAACATATTAAATACTTGTCGCAATCATAACTCTAAAATGCGATATGATTATTTAAATGATGTGCGTGCTTTCGGTCATTTTCACTACAAAGTGGTGTTCATACCCAGCGCAGCTCCCAAACGATCACTCTGTGCCATACCTGCCAACATTTGGTTCGTAAATTCCGGGAGACCCCGAAATTACGTCATACGCTAATTTGCATATTACTGACGTCATCACGTTCTACCATTTCTGTTTGTTTAACAGCCTATGGTAAATAAATGGGGTATTTTATTTTCGCACTATGCTTTATGTAAGCTTGTCAATTTAACTAAATTTATTGCTGTTTGAATACAGTATATCATTATAGATGAGTAGTGAATTTGCAGTAATCTCGCAGACGTAATATACTCAGACAAGTTCTGAAACTCACACTTAAAACATCTCTGATTGTGCAACAAGATTAAACGGTCAAATTAAATTGTTAAAATAAAGGAGAAGCAGATCGGGTTGACTGTACAAGGGAAATACCTTCAAACTGCCACCTGTTCTAAATCATTTGCCGTCGGTACGCAGAGAGGTGCTCTGCTCTCAGGCTGCAGGGGAGGCTCGTTGAGAAGAGTAGGGATGGTACAGTAATGGACAAACGACAGTCTATAAAAATCGCCAGTAACACACAAAAAAGTCGCTAGATTTGTCGCTAGTCGCTTTTTTGAATATTTGTCGCTAAGTTGGGAACACTGGCGCAAACTGAAGAGCGGGGAGCGGGAGGAGTGAGAGGTTTAGGGAGATGGGGGCGCGCGAACTGTAGCGCGCGACCGTCACCGGAAGAGCACAAGCGCCAAGTTTCAGCCCGGACTGTACCAAAATGCTGAGGAGCGGGGGGCGGGGGAATTCCGGGAGTTTACCGGGAGACAGACCAATACGGGAGACGGGTCTGAAATACGGGAGACTCCCGGGAAAAACGGGAGTGTTGGCAGGTATGGACTCTGTGCCACAAACTGAATGTTATTTACAACTTTATTACCTGTTATTAACAGCCTATGCAGGTTCTGTCTACTAAAGTAGACGTGCGCCCGTCTATCATTAAGTAGGGCGCGCGCCCGCCCTCTCACGGTCAGCAGCTCATGTCACGTGTGATTTTGCGGCCATGGATACATCATTACATGAAGACAAAAAATGCATTTTTGGGGGAATTATACTTTATAAATACAGTGTGTGACTCTTTCAACATCATTTGAAGGTGTCCATGTTGCTGAGCAACATATGTAAAACAATGTGAAGACTTGTGCAGCCGCCTTTGCTTCTCTCGTGAACTTGAAAATATGATTGGCAGAATCGTAGAAATGCTGGATTAAGATCGTCTAGGGCAGGGGTGCTCAACCCTATTCCTGGCGATCGACCTTCCTGCAGTTTTCAGTAGCAGCCCTTATCAAACACACCTGCCTGTAATTATCAAGTGCTCCTCACGTTCTAAATAATTGGTTCAGGTGTGTTTGATCAGGGTTGGAGCTGAAATCAGCTGGAAGGTCGATCGCCAGGAACAGAGTTGAGCACCCCTGGTCTAGGGGGTCGAATCGAGATCTTTTTTCGATTAATCGTGCAGCTCTAATATGTTTATTAATCCTTCGAATTGCTGCATTCAAATCTGTGTTTGAAAAATGCAAAAATCAAGAAAGAGATTCAGACTTTAGTCTTTTGATTTAGTTATAAAGTTACAAACAGTGAAATAGCACAGAAGTAGTGGGATAACAGTTTATAGTTTAGATAAAACCACTGATGTTTATGGTGAAGATTAAAATCACCTTTATATGCATTTAACTTGACTCAAAAATGAAAGTTGTAGGCAGCAATTACATTATTTAACCAATAGGTGGCCATCTAAAATATGCCTCTGAAAAATTCTTCAAAAATGATCCATCTAGCAATGAAACATGAAGTTTTATGAATGAATAACTGAATCATAATATTGAAAATGAGACTAAAAATAAATATGGGTTGTACAAATTATAATGTTAGATATCTACATTTAGCGTCATCAGCAACAGTAGTAACAGTGAATTTTTCACACTATTGAATATTTCACTATTTATTTTAATTCAGCTGATTATTTCTTTATTTTATTTTTAATAAAATTACAGGTTCTGAGTTCTGTTTGTTAAAACCAAAAGTTTCTTGCAGCGCTGTTTCTGTAATAAATTAAAAGCAAATTACATTTGTCTCTTCCCTTTTTGGCTGATCCGAAAAATGGTCCGATCTGTGACTAAAAAACAATAATGTGATCCCAACTGTGAGATTTGTGATCCGTTACACCACTACTAAAAAAATCTTCTTCGTTTTATTCATTCATTTTCATTTCAGCTTAGTCCTTTTATTAATCTGGGGTCGCCACAGCGTAATAAACCGCCA
>LR812523.1:67674954-67731389 GCA_903798195.1 Danio kyathit | reverse complement strand
GATACATTCTATACATGTACACTCTATACATATACTCACATGATACACTCTATACATATACTCACACGAAACATTCCATACATATGCACTCTATACATTCCATAGATATGCACACATGATACATATACACACGATACATTCCATAGATATGCACACATGATAATGCAACTAGAGGGATACAAAGTTAGCGTTAGCTCTACTATAAAAGATCTGGGTGTGATATTAGACAGCAATTTAACTTTCAAAAATCATATATCCCATGTCACAAAAACTGCTTTCTTTCATCTGAGAAATATCGTTAAATTGCGAAGTATGCTATCTATATCAGATGCAGAAAAGCTAATTCATGCTTTCATGACTTCTAGGCTGGACTACTGTAATGCTTTGTTTGCTGGTTGCCCAGCATCCTCTACTAACAAACTCCAGCTAGTGCAAAATGCAGCTGCCAGAGTTCTTACCAGGTCTAGAAAATATGATCATATCACCCCAATTTTATCCTCCTTACACTGGCTGCCTGTTAAGTTTTGTATTAAATTAAAAATATTACTCCCTACCTATAAAGCTTTAAATAATCTAGCTCCTGTTTATCTAACCGACCTCCTGTCTCGCTACAACCCAACCCGCTCTCTACAATCTCAAAACTCAGGGCTTCTGGTAGTACCTAGAATATCAAAGTCGAGTAAAGGAGGTCGAGCCTTCTCATTTATGGCCCCTAAACTCTGGAATAGCCTTCCTGATAATGTCCGAGGCTCAGACACGCTCTCGCTCTTCAAAACTAGATTAAAGACCTATCTTTTTAGCAAAGCATACACTCAGTGCATTACATAGCGGTATGACGCATCATGTGCCCCACACATGATTTTGTTTTTTGTTTATATACACTATGAACAGCAGCTACGCTAATTATTCTCCTTATTCTGTATTTCCATCTGGGGGTACTCATCTCGAGGCCCTCAGACTATGCAGTGCCACTGACGCGATCCGAGACCAGCGACGAGATGATCCTAAGGTTTTCTGGACCAGGCCGTATCCTGAGCAGCTGCTGTGGTGGTCTTCGTGGAGTGAGAACATGAGACTGACTCCTGTGATGCTCCAAGGACAGACGAGTCTTCACTGAGGTCCAGCTTCCTGCGCCTAGACTGCAGCTCTGCACAAGACGTTTGGCCATAGGGGAAATGGTCGTGCCCAACTGAGCCAGGTTTCTCTCTAGGTTTTTTAAATCTTCGCTTTCGCCAATTGGTGAAGTTTTTTCCTCGCCGCTGTCGCCACTGGCTTGCATGGTTCGGGATCTGTAGAGCTGCGCACCGATGGATTTGCTCTTCAGTGTTTGGACTCTCAGTAGTGATCATTAACCCACACTGAACTGAGCTAAACTGAACTGAACTTAATCTCTGGAAACTGAACTGACACTGTTTCAATTCACTATAATCTTCCATGTGAAGCTGCTTTGACACAATCCACATTGTATAAGCGCTTTACAAATAAAGATGAATTGAATTGAATTGATACACTCCATACATATGCCCACATGATACACATTTGTACATTCTCTACATACACACACACTGCATACATATACACACATGATACACGCTATACATACTGTATACACACATGATACATACTCTATACATATACACACGATTCACTCTATACATATAATAATACATATACACACACTGCATACATATACACACATGATACATGCCATACATATGCACACATGATACATATACACACATGATACATTCCATAGATATGCACACATGATACACTCTGTACATTTACACACATGGTACACTCATACATATGCACACAAGATACATTTTATACATATACTCACACATGATACACTTTATACATATAGACACGATACATTCCATAGATATGCACAATTGATACACATTATATATATACTCACATATGATACATTCTATACATATACACACATGATACATTCCATAGATATGCACACATGATACACTATCCAAAAGCACATATTCTCACATGATACACTCTATACATATGCACACATGATACACTCCTGTCAGGGTCTGGGATAGAACATGGGTCTCTGGCGTGAGAGGTGAATCACTTAACCACTGAGCTACTGGAAGTTGATGAATCTGAAGGTACATATACTCACACGATACACTCTATACATTCCATACATATACACTCCATAGATTTGAACACATGGTACACTTTATACATATACTCACATATGATACATTCTATACATATACACACGATACACTCCATAGATATGCACACATGATACATATACTCACACATGATATACTCTGTACATTTACGCACATATCATACATTCTATGCATATACACACACTGCATACATATACAAACATGATACACTCTATCCAAAAGCACATATTCTCACATGAAACACTCTATACATATGCACACATGATACACTCCTGTCAGGGACTGGAATAGAACATGGGTCTCTGGCATGAGAGGTGAATCACTTAACCACTGAGCTACTGGAAGTTGATGAATCCGGAGGCGCATATACTCATATGATACACTCTATACATATACACACATGATACACTTTATACATTCATTCATTTTCTTGTCGGCTTTGTCCCTTGCGGGGTCGCCACAGCGGAATGAACCGCCAACGATGCCCTTATGCCCTATACATACATACACACGATACTCTCTCTCTCTCACTTTATACATATGCTGACATATAATACATTCTATACATACACACATGATACATTCCATACATGATACATATACACACGATACATTCCATAGATATGCACACATGATACACTCCATACATATGCACACATGATACATCCCATAGATGTACACACATTACACTCCTGTCAGGGTCTGGGATAGAACATGGGTCTCCGGCGTGAGAGGAGAATCACTTAACCACTGAGCTACTGGAAGTTGATGACTCCAGAGGCACATATACTCACATGATACACTCATATACACATGCATAGATATGCACACAAGATACACTTTATACATATACTCATTCTATACATATACACACAATACACTATACATATGCACTCTATACATATAAACATATGATACACTCCATAGATATGCACACATGATACATTCCATAGATATGCACACATGATACATATGCACACATGATACATATGCACACATGATATACTCTATACATATACACACATGATACATTCCATAGAAATGCACAATTGATACACATTATATATATATATATATATACTCACACATGATACACTCTATACATATACTCACATATGATACATTCTAAACATATACACACACACTGCATACATATACACACATGGTACACTTTATACATATACTCACATATGATACATTCTATACATATATGATACATATACTCACATTCTATACATATACACACATGATACTTTCCATACATATGCACACATGGTACACTCTTGTCAGGGTCTGGGATAGAACACGGGTCTCTGGCGTGACAGGTGAATTACTTAACCACTGAGCTACTGGAAGTTGATGGCATATACTCACACTATACACTCTAAACATATACTCACATATACAGTCTATACATATACACTGCATACATATATACTCCATACATTTGCACACGATACACTCTATACATATGCACACATGATACACTCTATACATATACACACCATACATATGCACACATGATACACTCTATACATACACACACACTGCATACATATACACACATGATACATTCCATAGATATGCACACATGATACATATACACATATGATACATTCCATAGATATGCACACATGATACACTCCATACATATACACTCCTGTCAGGGTCTGGGATAGAACATGGGTCACTTCCTGATTCACACACACCCTTATACACTAAGACCAATTTTGTTCACCCAATTCACCTACAGCTCATGTCTTTCAACTGTGGGGGAAACCGGAGCATCCGGTGGAAACCCACGGGAACACGGGGAGAACATGCAAACTCCACACAGAAATGCCAACTGATCCAGCCGGGACTCGAACCAGCGACCTTTTTGCTGTGAGGCCACAGTTGGATTTATACAATGCTGCTGGATTTGTACAATGCTTGGACAGTTTATTATTATAAAAAGCTGATTTTTGTGAATCGTCAGTGTATATTCTATGTTGTTAATTACTGTAGGCCCAAATTTGGCCTAAATTCTGAGTTGTTTTCACCTAATGCTAAATAAAATATGGAAAAACACAAGGACGGGTTCATTTTTTTCACTTAAATTTAAATTGCACTTTTTAATCTAACAGTTGGGTTTGTCCATTTGACCCAACATCTACCCTTGTGATTGTAATTTGTGTGAACACGACTACTGTGAGAATTGTTTATTTCAACTTCAATACAAGTGAATTGTGTGCATAATTGTGTGTGAATTGTGTGATATGTTTTGGAATTTGGCAAAAATGCTGAAGCATGGGGAAGATACCTTGTGTTATTTTCACTTTACAGATTAAAAAGAAGAAGAAGAAAATAATCACAGTTGAATTACAGAGTTGAGGTAACTCAAAAACTTTTATGATTTCTTTTTTAGAACACAGATTTTCTCAAGTGAGGTACAAACCACCTTTTTGGGTGGTATAAAACCTGATTAAAATCGGATTTTGGTTTATGCATCTTAGTCTGAAATTTTTTTTATCTTACTTCAATTCCTTACCCTCTAACTTGTTGTGCAATGAGTTGCTATGCAATGATCCTGTGAGTCAAAGCTCTTTTGTTCATTTCCCCTGCCTATGTCATCATTTTTATGCTGTTGTCTGAGCAAAAGTCTCGAAAAGCAGAATCAATGGCAAAACATCTGCTGCTAAAATTCAATCTGTGCGTTTGTGTTGTTACTATGACAACAACATGTATCCTTGCGGTTTGAACAGTGCACTGGATTTCAGAGGAAGAATAAAACACATTTCATTGTAAAGGCAACAAACAAGCAAACAAAACTGAGAGAGCTAGTTTCTTTGGAGAAAGTTGCCATTAACCATTAAAATGCATACATTTTTCTCCAATTATTATTACACATTTAGGACCTGGACATATGTTACTCAAATGTGTCTTATTTACTGTATCCACACTGTAAAACCCAACAGTAAACTTTATCAAATGAAATGAGTGTAGTTAACTCAACATTTACTGAAAGTTAATTCTTCTCATTTGAAAAGAGTTTTGAACTCAGTGTTGAAGATAATGAGTTATTTAAATACTTCATTACATCAACTTAAATGGAGTAAGTTCGCAGTACTCATATAGATTAGTTTTTTTTTTAACTCAAATGGTTTGTTGCAATCAGTTTCCTCAAACGGTTTGAGTTGCCTTAACTTTTTGTGTTTTACAGTGTATTGATATTTAACAATTGCAAATGAATAAAATAAAGCAATTTTTTAGTATTTAGAAATTGGAAGGGTTTAAGTTTTTGCGACCATATCTATTCTACAGTATATTCAGCTCTGGCTCATATTCACAATCTCAGCCATATTCTCAAAAGTGTCACTTCCAGCATCTTCAAAATCAACACTTTGATCGCTGACAGCTTATTCATTAGATCCACGATCAAGTGAAAGTAGCACTTATGTTTGATTGCATATGACAGCTCTGCAGTAAAGCCATTCACATATAGACAAGTTAAAACTAGTATTACTCTTTGCAGTGCAATATTTGACTGATCTTTTTGTCAGTTATGTTAGATCTCCCTGCTTTGAATCAGTCACAGACAGACAGGCTTTCCATTCTAATGTGAAGTGAACATTTTCAAAGTAAAAAAAAAAAAAGAGAAAATCCCAAATGTCAATGAACCCTTTTCTCAAGACTGTTATGCGTCATCATAATATTAAATCCTTGAAAGTTTTTAATATTTAAATAAAAAAAAAACATATGTTTTTTATATGTATTAATATGTATTTATATGTATTAATGTATGTATTATATAATCTTTGCATCAAATTACAAAAAACTAATTACCGCTTGTGTGAAGTGTTTGTAATGCAGAGTCTATGGGCAGGAAAGTAAATTTGACATTGTTCTCTCTTCTTACTGCTGTTATCAGTCCCACACTATTTTTTTTTTCCTTTTTCTGAAAGTCTTGACAACACCATCATCGAATTTTGCTTTTATTATTTTAGCAAATAGAATCATAACATTTTTTTGTTGTACTCTCCCATTCACTGCACTCTAGGTTTACCTAACTATAATGACTTCAGCTACTAGGAAACCCAGAACTGTGAAAAGAGTCTATTAAGTTGTTAAAGCGGCTGACTGGTAACCAACAGTAAACAACATCACCAAGAAATCCAAAACCACCTAAGCAAGTGTAAGATTTTCTGCAATCTTTAAGATATTTGTTTACTCAAGATTTGGTGTTTGTATTACTTGTTTTTCGTGTGATACTTTAAGGAAGTGACTGAAACCCAGTTTCGAACTGCAAGAGAGAGATCATGTATCCATTATACAAGCATATAGCTCATAGTAACATGTGTTACTATCCCTATCCCTGTACTATCCCTGGCTCCCTGGTGAATCACACGTCAGTGCCCTTGAAGTTACAGATCAATGAAGGCTCTAAATTATGCAACCCAGGCTCATTCTGAAAACGTACCGCTATGTACATTTCTGAAAAGCGCCAAATACGTCCTAGGAGCTACGTTTTTTTTTTGCAGTTTTTGTTTTTCATGAATCCACCAGAGGACGCTGTGTACTCTTTTTTTAGATCTCAAATGTCTCTCACGAGTGGCATTTGCACCTGCTACTCTTGCATAAATCCACCAGAGGCCACTGTTTGACTGACTGACCCACCCTCCTCTCTCCCAAAACCCAACCAATAGTGTTTTCAAAAGCACTGATTGACCCTCCCACCCACTTCTCTAAACACAACCAAAAGTTTTAAAAAGCAATCCAGAAAAAAAATCCCCCTGTATTTGACCACATTTTCAAATTTTTCCACATTCTCACCCTGTTATTTACCTGTTTATTTTATCTTTTTGCTTCTGTTTTTGTCGTACCCATTTTTTGGAACCGTTCTTCACCGCACTCCTCTCTGCGTCTCAAGTCCTCCAACGTACATGGCAAGCTAACTGGACAAATTGGTAACAGCGGGAAAGCCGTCCACATGGAGGTAAGCGGTCAGCTGTTAAGCACAAAAAGGAACGCCATCATACCGCCCCATAGCATTTGTTTTAAAGATAAAATGCAGCCATCCGTACTTCCGGCTACATATTTCGCGATCTCCAGAAATGTATATACTGTACAGTAGGGCTACATTTTCAAAATGAGCCTACGTTGGAATAATGGCAACAGTCACTGAGTTAAGCCTGCTTTATACTTCAGCGTCAAGTGATTGGCGTGACCCACGGCGCAAGCCTCGCGTGTAGCCATCAGGTAGCCGTGCATTTTTACTTCTGCGCGCTGTTTCTGTTTCTCTGCAATACACTTCCGAAACGCTAGCTGGCAGTAGGTGTTTATGTTTCTCTGTGTCGAGTTTCTTCGCTGGTGTTTTGTTTTTTCTGAACACTTCCTTAATGTACAAGTGGCTCAAATTCGCTCATTTTGAGGCAGGAACCGGCGGACGTGCAACAACTTTAATCATAAGGTAAACACACAACAACAACCTCCATCTGGAGCTCCTTCACGGGACTCCACACTTG
Organism: Danio kyathit; assembly: GCA_903798195.1. Lineage (NCBI taxonomy): Eukaryota > Metazoa > Chordata > Actinopteri > Cypriniformes > Danionidae > Danio > Danio kyathit. Next base: position 67,723,720 of record LR812523.1, on the reverse strand, counting down.
TAAACACTTGCTGCATCGGGCGCGCGACTCTCACCTCCGCCCATACTCGTCAGCGGTACCAAGCCGACCAATCACAGAGCTTGCGCTACGCGTCCGCGTTACATTTTTGAGAGGTGCGCGTCAACGTCGCCGATGGCCACAGCGTGGGGCTATGCGTCCACGCGTAGGCTGCGCCGTAGCATACGTGTGTGCTTGACGCAGAAGTATAAATCAGCCTTTACTGTGATTACTAATAACGTTTGAGGTCAGTGCATTTATTTCAAACTATAATCAAATGGACTGGAACTACCTGTGCATTAAACAATTTTATTGCACACCTTCCAGCTAATCAGAATCAAGAATTTCAACAGAACATGGAATATTTGTTTTTCATACAATGGAACTGATCATAAAAATGGTTTGGTCATCTTGTTCGACAATCATTCTGTTAAGATGCTGTTTTAGTTTAGTTTTTTGACCATAAAGGATTCTTTCACTCCATAGTTTTCTCTTGCAATAACACTTGTAATACTTGTGTTGTTGGTAGATGAAACTGTGAAATATTTGCGGCCTCCCATGCAGCTTTTTTAATCCCCAAAAATCTGGGTGAGGAGCATTTCCACAGTGTGCCCATCCCTTGGCCTTCTGGCCGTGAACAACAGGAGTGCATTGTGGGTGGGAGAGCAGTCTTGGCATATTCAATGGGACAGCTGGTGACAGACTGTTTGTTCTTCTTTAGGACGACAGCCCGGCGCAGTCAGGGAGAGGTCACCTTCTCAACGCTTTACCCAGCTTTGAGAAGCCTGAGATGCAGATTCTTCTTTCTGTCTGCTTGTCTCCACATCACTGTGACACTAAATATAATATATTGGCACCAGTTATGAAGTACGTGCAGAGACGCCTTGATCTTTAGCTGTTTGTGCAAACACTGGATGAACTAATATCTCTTCCGCTGATATAAGCGGATTAAAGCGGAAAACAGTCAGGAATATTTTTGTCTGAGTGAACAATAGCGATCATAATGATTAAATTACATTTTATCGCCTAGTCGCTCTGATATAAGACCTGCAGAAAAAAAGCTGGTCCTCAGCATGATATGCAGGTTCACCATTTGGCCAAACTTATTTAACCAAGAACCATGTTAATCCATGCTTTTAATAAAAGGATACAACATTTTGTCAAATTGTTTAAGATTTATAATGACTTTTATAACCGTAAAAAACTTTGTATGCTAATTTGAATCTAGATTTATTAATAGATGAATGTGTTTTGAAGTTATTTATATGCTTACAAATACTTTATATGATCATCTAATTATCTAAAATATGTCTTTATTAATATACTTCCGCAAAAGTGGGGTGTTTCCAAGTTCTGGGATATGGCTGGAAGAGCATCCTCTGCGTAAAACATATGCTGGATCAGTTGGTGGTTCATTCCGCTGTGGCAACCCCAGATAAATAAAGGGACTAAGCCGAAGGAAAATTAATGAATGAATAATATACTTCCAAATAAAAAAAAATTGTGTCAAGCTTCAGTGGCATTTCGGAAACCTCATATATTCTTACTTGGAAGTGCAGGACTATCTTCCTCACACTTAAGATTCCCTCTGTGTTCACCCGCTGTCCACTGAGAATGATTTTCTCCCCAACCCAACCAATCCCCTCTATATTTAGATCTTCTTTCCAGATTCACTGATTCATTTTCCTTCGTCTTAGTCCCATTATTCATCAGGGGTCTCCACAGTGGAATCAACTTATCCAGCATATGTTTTACACAGCGGATGGCCTTCCAGCTGCAACCCAATACTGGGAAACATCCATACACTCATTCACACACATACACTATGATTTATTTAATTCACCTATAGTGAATGTCTTTGAACTGTGAGGGAAACCGGAGTACTCGGAGGAAACCCACGCGAACACGGGGAGAACATGCAAAGTCCACACAGAATAGCCAACTGGCCCAGCCGGGTCTCGCACCAGTAACTTTTTTTGCTGTGAGGCGACAGTGCTAACGCTGAGCCACCATGTCACCCCTTTTTCCAGAATCTCACATTTAAATTACCACATTTAATAAAGAAATACAGAGAGATTGAGGATAACAATTTTATTTTAAAATATTTGTTCTGTTAACTCTGTAAAAAAAAAAACAAAAGAGAATAATAAATAAAAATCTGACTCTCAGAATTATGAACTAAAATAAATATGAATAAACAAAAACTGTTAGGCATGACATGGTACCTTAGTGGTTAGCACTGTCGCCTCACAGCAAGAAGGTTGCTGGTTCGAGTCCCGGCTGGGCCAGTTGGCATTCCTGTGTGGAGTTTGCATGATCTCCACGTGTTGGTGTGGGTTTCCTCCAGGTGCTCCGGTTTCCCCCACAGTCCAAAGACATGCGCTATAGGTGAACTAAATAAACTAAATTGGATGAACACTCTAAACCCCGCTGTTGTCATTACTAGAGATATAAAGTTCACATTACTAAAAAAACATATTTTGACATTAAAACTTAAACAGGTGTGTTTAACTTACTCATAAAGACTGATTTATACTTCTGTGTTAATGCTACGGCGCAGCCTACGCGTGGACGCATTGCTCTCGCCGTGGCCGTCGGCGACGTTGACGCGTACCTCTCAAAAAATGTAATGCGTACACGTAGCGCAAGCTTTGTGATTGGTTGGCTCGGTAGCGCTGACGAGTGTGGGCGGAGGTGAGAGCCCCGCGAGTGTGATATTGCGAGTGTTTACAAGTGTGGAGTCCCGTGAAGGAGCTCCAGATGGAGACTGTTGTATTGTATTTACCTTATGATTAAAGCTGTTGCACGTCCGCTGGGTCCCGCCTCAAAATGAGTGAATTTGAGCCACTTGTACATTTAAGGAAGCATTCAGAAAAAACAAAACACCAGTGAAGAAACTCGACACAGAAGAACATAAACACCTACTGCCAGCTAGCGTTTCGGAATTGTTATTGCAGAGCAACAGAAACAGCACGCAGAAGTATAAATGCACGGCTACGCGCGAGGCTTGCGCCGTGGGTCATGCCGATCACTTGACGCAGAAGTATAAACCAGGCTTTAAGGCTGATTTATACTTCTGCGTCAAGCTCATGCATATGCTACAGCGCAGCCTACGCGTGGACGCATAGCCCCTCGCCGTGGCCATCGGCGTCGTTGACGCGCACCTCTCAAAAAATGTAACGCGTACGCGTATCACAAGCTCTGTGATTGGTCGGCTTGGTATCGCTGACGAGTGTGTGCGGAGGCGAGAGCCGCGCACCCGATGCAGCGAGTGTTTACAAGTGTGGAGTCCCGTGAAGGAGCTCCGGATGGAGGTTGTTGTGTGTTTACCTTATGATTAAAGTTGTTGCACGTCCGCCGGTTCCTGCCTCAAAATGAGCGAATTTGAGCCACTTGTGCATTAAGGAAGTGTTCAGAAAAAACAAAACACCAGCGAAGAAACTCGACACAGAGAAACATAAACACCTACTGCCAGCTAGCGTTTCGGAAGTGTATTGCAGAGAAACAGAAACAGCGCGCAGAAATATAAATGCACAGCTACGCATGAGGCTTGCGCCGTGGGTCACGCTGATCACTTGACGCAGAAGTATAAACCAGACTTTAGGCAGCAAAAAAACTTTAAATTAATATTTTAGGTTCTCTGAACTTAACATTTTAATTCCTTTAAGCAATTCGCCATGTCTCTGTTTAAAATGATTAGTTGCACTTGAAATTTTGCCTTGACAGCCGTGCTGATTGGTCGATATATTAAGAGCTCAGATGCAAAAACCTCTAAACGCCATCTGAAGTTTTCTCCTAAAATGAGCATTTTTCTCAGCCTCCTATGTTTATGTTGAAGTATTTCACTTTAAAGGCAATAAAAAGAACTTATTTGTGACTATAAAAGTAGAATTTCTGAGTCTACACACAAAAGTCGGAGAAAAATGAAAATTTTATAAGAAAATATCAAACAGCATTTAGAGGTTTTTGCATCTAAACTATTCATATGTTGTATGACACAAGACGGTCATTTTGCTTGTGATGCTGAATATTGCTAAAGCCCAGTAGGACAGAGACACTACCTGAACCCATCTGACGAAAGAGAAATATTAAATTTGTAAGAAGATATTTAAATGCTTATATACATTTTTCCTAATTGATATACATGCAGTGGTGACACGGTGGCGCAGTAGGGAGCACTGTCGCCTCACAGCAAAAAGGTCGCTGGTTGGAGTCCTGGCTGGGTCAGTTGGCATTTCTATGTTTGTTTTCTGTGTTTCTGAGTTTGCATGTTCTCCCCATGTTTTTGCGTGGGTTTAGGGTTAGGGTTGGTAGCTTTCAAGCTACAGTACACTTAAAATTGATAATAATTTTTTATATTTATATATATATATATATATATATATATATATATATATATATATATATATATATATATATATATATATATATGGGTTAGGGTTATGAATGTCACACTGTAATATATATATATATATATATATATATATATATATATATATATATATATATATATATATATATATATATATATATTAATATTACAGACAGTGTGACATTCAGTGCTAAATGTTTCTCTGAAAAAGTTCTACAAATGTTGATGATCTCTCAGAGCATGCACTCATGACTGGGATGCAAAGAACATACAGTATCCTCCCAGGTTGCTCGGGGTTGGGATCTGTAAACTGTAAATGTGATCAGCGCAGAACATTTTGTTCACCCTAAGTTTAAGTGTGAATCAAGCACAGATATTCACTTATCAAAGGATTCTTGGCATGACTATTGTCTGACTGCATGCTCGCTCCCACCACACCGCTGCTGCCTTTCCTTTAGAAATTGAATCCTGCTTTGCAAGAAATTTGATCAGGTCCACCAAGGCCCTCTAAGAATCTCTAGTCCAATCCTGCTCCTGGAGGGCCAACATCCTGAAGAATTCCAACCAGCTCCAGTGCTCTAGCCTAGAATTTTCTTGACACACTTCAGCTGCATTAAAATTCAGAGGCTGCATCCTTTGAAGGCCACATTCGAAAGCTCACTGAACCACTGAGATACAATGAAGGCCGATCCTTCAAATGTATATTTCATTTCCTAGGTAATGAAGGATACAGCCAATGGTTCCTATGTGGCCCAGACTCTATGGCTGCTATGCATCCTTGATCTGCACTTTGCAGTGAGGCATGCTTCACGCAGACTTCTACCCAACAGTCATGGAAGGTAGAAAACTGCAAAGGTTTAGGATGACATCTGACCCTAGTGAATCCAAAGACCTTGATTAGCTGATTCAGATGATTTTGAGAGGGGTTGGAGCTGAACTCTGCAATTCATGCTGCGTTTAAGTCCTCTTGGGAAGTTCCTACCAGTTGACAAGTCATAATAATGGCAGGTGCTTTCACGTCACTTTCATCGGCACAAGATAGAGCTTCGGCACAAAATTCATCAGCACAAGATGGAGCCCACCATCAGTGCCCTCCAAGAATTGATACAGACACCTTTGCATTAGAATAACCTAATTTGCATTAGGTCTACTTTCCTGCAGAGTTTAGCTTATGTACTCCTAGATGTAGTTATAATCCTTAAAGAATTAGTTCATGCAAAAATGGAAAATGTTCTTATTAATTACGCAAATAATCATGTCATTCCATTTGTTCGTCAACACAAATTAGGATATTTTAGATGAAATCCAAGAGCCCTGAAACTCAAGACAGCAATGATCCTGAGGGGTTTATTGGAAGTCCAAAAAAAGCAACCAAAAATGGTGAAAATATTCTCTGTGACATCAGTGGTTGTTACATACGAAGCTCCAAAACTATTTTAAAACACTATAAAACTCCAAAAGCTGTTAAAAACTACTTTGTTCGTCAATGTTTTACATTGCACATTTACAACAGGCAATACAATGTGATGCCATTAGAGTCATCAGTGCAACATACCGTACCATGATTCAATTCAATTCACCTTTTTTTGTATAGAGCTTTTACAATGTAGAGTGTCAGTTCAGTTTTCAGAGTTTAAGTTCAGTTCAGTTTAGCTCAGTTAATTGTGGTTTAATATTCACTACTGAGAGTCCAAACACTGAAGAGCAACTCCATCGATGCGCAGCTCTACAGATCCCAAACCATGTAAGCCAGTGGTGACAGCGTGAAACCTGCGTGGGGCACACTCATGTGTCATACCGCTAAGTAATGCACTGAGTGTATGCTTTGCTAAAAAGATAGGTTTTTAATCTAGTTTTTAATCTTGTTGAGTGTGTCTGATGCTGCGTTCACACCAGACACGGAAGAAGCGTCAAGCCAGGTGATGTACATGTTAAGTCAATGCAAACATGCGAATAGGCATCCTGCGGCGCGATACACGCGAATGGCACGGCGCGATACACGCGAATTGCGCGAATGGCGCAGATGGTGCGATACGTGCGAATGGCGCCGCGCGAATTGAGCGTTTTGCACGTTTGATGCGCTTATCGCGCGAATTGATCGAGTTCAAAAATCTAAACTTCTGCGGACATTCGCGCCGCGTTAACCAATCAGGAGCTTGCTCTTGTGGGGGCATGATTATGACGTAGCACCTGTTGTTGGTGTTCAGGGGAAATCCTCCAGCCGACACCGACAACAGTTCATCAAACTGGGCTTGGCTCAGTCAGAAGCACTGCTGAAAGCCTCCGTCATCCAGGTTAAGTTTCTGGAGGAGTTTATAAGCTCACAGAGCTGGGTGCACCTCTGAAAGGATCTAGTGGACTCAGGCACGGCTCCAAACGTATCGACGCTGTTTTACAGCCTTCATAAAGCACATAAACACAGTTTTTTTATCAATAAAATCCATGTTAGCCATTTAGCAACGAAGCTACAGTCACCGGGCAGACAGAAGCCCGGCCCATGACGCAAATCCGCGTCTGTTCACACCGACGCTGTTTTTCAGCCTTCATAAAGCACATAAACAAAGTTATTTTATCAATAAAATCAATAATAATAATATAATAATATAAATACACATTACATTACATTACATTACAATAAAATCAATGTTAGCCATTTAGCAACGAAGCTACAGTCACCGGGCAGACAAAAGCTATGCCCATGACGCGAATCCGCGTCTGTTCTGAAGTGAATTTGACGCGCGAATGAAGCGGAGTCTGGCGCGCGAATGAAGCGATAAAACTCAAATGTTCACGCGTCTATTTACTCACGAAAAGCGCGATTTAGCTGCGCGTTCCGCGTCTGGTGTGAACACAGCATGAGCCTCGGACATTATCAGGAAGTCTATTCCAGAGTTTAAGGGCCATAAATGAGAAGGCTCGACCTCCTTTACTCGACTTTGCTATTCTAGGTACTACCACAATCCCTGAGTTGATCTGATGTAAAAGGCTTTTTTTTTTGGCACAAAAAAGTTTTTGGAGCTTTGTATGTTTACAGTTGAACTACTACAGTCAGATGGAATGTTTTGACAATGTTTTTGCTTTCTTTGGACTTTGAACATCTCTGGACCATTGCTATCAATGGAGGATGAGGGAGCATCTAAAATATCTTAATTTGTGTTATGAAGATGAACAAAGTTCTCAGGGGATTGGAACGACATGAGGGTGAGCAATAAATCAGAGGATTTTCATTTTTTGGATGAACAACACTTTAATTAGGAAAACCTTAATTAGTGAGTTTAGATGTGTTTGATTAGGGTTGGAGCCAAATTCTGCAGGAAAGTGGATAAAGTGGGCCAGGGTTGAGTTAGAGCACATACAAGCTGTGTTCCAATTCAGTCAAAGACTATAGAATACACAAGATGTCACTTGTATAGTTTTGAATGAGGAAAAGTGTAATGGTCAATATGGCGAATGAAAGCCCCGTCTACTATTACAAGAGCCTATCATCGATTACTATTGACACTGTTTTATGACAGGTTGGTGGTAAACAAACGCACTGGAATTTCTGCATATACTTGCTTCACAGACATAAGAAATATATCCACATAAATCTTTAAATCTGTGCTTTTAAATGAACCAAGTGCACTTGAAAACAAAAGTTTTTTGGTTTTGTAATCTGTATGAAACGAACGTGAGGTACGGTCCATCCTGTCAAACGCACATCACATGACAGCAACTGCTCAAACGCCCACAAACTAGTAAGCAAAGAGTTGTTTTGATATCTGGAGGATATTCGCCATCAAAACCAAGTTGTGAATTACTTCAGAAGAGCAGCATGATCAGACGATCATTATCCAGAGGATGATAGTGTAACACTGCCATAAATGAGGTTGGTGTCGTGATCTCGTTTCTTTTTAGTGTGCATGCGCATTAGCTCAGGCAACCTGAAAATATGCAGATTTTGTTTAAATTGAACGTTTAGAAATTAAACTTTGAGACAGTTGTTGCTTAATTTTATTGGTGATTCCAAATACTGTATGTAATGTAATCGCAAGCTTGGCAAACAGTTTTGGAGAATTTGATGTTTCCACATTCAGACAGAATGCCCCAGCATACTGCCCGAGAGGTGTTTCAAAGATGGCCGGCGAGTGAAATGACTTGCCTAATGCTAACCAGATGTGGAAGAAGCGTCAAGCGTGAGTGATTTACATGTAAAGTCAACGCAAAGATGCGAACAGACATCCTGCGGCGTGATACGCATTAATGAGGTGGCATGAATGATGCGGCCCGAGTTAAGCGTTTTGCGTGATTGACGTGCTTAATGAGCGTATCGCACGTTTCACGCAAATCGCTCGAGTTGGAAAATCTGAACTTCAGCGGACATTCGCCCCACGTTAACCACTCATAAGCTTTGTCTCGTGGGGCGTGATTTTGACGTAGCACCTGTTGTTGGTGTCCCGGGAGAAAATCCTCTTAAGACACCGGACAACAGTTCATCTGGGCACTGCTCAGTCGGAAGCACCGCTGAAAGCTTTCATCACCCAGGTATAGTTTCTGTGGGAGTTTAAGAACTCACAGAGCTGGGTGCACCTCTGAAAGGATCTAGTGGACTCAGACACGGCTCCAAACGAACCGACGCTGTTTTTTAGCCTTCCTAAAGCACATAAACACAGCTTAGTTTCGTTGATAAATGGCTAACCATTTAATGGTTAGCCATTTAGCAACGAAGCTAGATTCACTGGGCAGACAGAAGCCCCGCCTATGACGCGAATCCGCGTTTATTGTGAAAGGGACTTTGATTCAATGGATGTGTAATACAATATGTGTTAAATGTCTAATCTGAAATTTTCCTTAAGAGAAAAAGAGGGAGCTGCTGCTGTTGGGGGCCACTCTACTTTTTTTTTTAGTTAAATTTTTACTCCAACACTTCAGCACACTCGGAAGACCTGGTTGTGTAACGTGCTTAATTAGAGTCAGATTTAACATTTGTAGTACATTAGGAACAGTAGCTCTCAGAAACAAGTCTGTACACCACTGAGCTAGAACAACACATTGGTAACACTTTTCAGCATAAACCAGACTGCGTCAAATGGAAATTTGACATAAATTGGAAATAAAATCATTGTTCTTTTGTTGGAGGTGGGCGTGGATGTGAATATGTACACCTCTGGCCATCAACACAATAGTGGGTCGGCCTGGGCTGCAGAGCGGCAGTAATGAGCAACTCTAAGAGGTGTGGGGCTCTTTCTATATTCTGCCCCTTATTGAGGGGTTGTGAAGCAATATCCCGCTGCACAAATATCCCCCCTCAGAGCTAACAAAGGACCCTTAATGACAACCCCACTGGCACTGCTCCAGCTAGTATACAAAGGAGGACAAGCCGGACGACGGGGGCTTTCACAAATGTCTGGTGAAAATGTGGGCTGCTGTGCACCACTTAAGAATCACTTAAAGTAAAAAAAATATTTATTTATTTACATAAATTTGTCCAGCTTAATTCATATATTTCCTTTATTTGATTATTGTTTATTTTTAATTTTAAGGTGTTTTAAAGCTAGTTGGTTCTATTAGTTTGCAAAGAAACGATGCTACTAGAAGGGTCTTTTTTTAGTTGTTAGTGTGTTATGGTGGTGATCTGCTACCTCCTTTAGCTTTGAGAGTGCTAATGAAGAACTTCAAAGGTAAAACTGTCCCTTGGGGTCACAGCGCTCAGCTACTGTAATCGAAATATGTGAAAAGCATGCAGTCAAAAACAGACCAGAGTTACAGCACAGGGATGGGAAGAGGGGTTTAATTTGCATAACTTAAAATTGGGCTGCCGAAATGGCTCTTTGCAACTCAGCGATCCCTGTTTCAGGAATATCCATATGTGCATTTATTTAATTTCATGCTCTGTTTTGTAGATATGCTGCTTGGAATTTGCTAATACGGATGTATTGGGAGAACTAAAGAAATCCCATATAGAGGTCTGGTACACTGCCTGACAAAGTCTTGTCATCGAGTTGTAAAAGCAACAGATAATAACTTGACTTCTAGTTGATCACTTGGAAAAGTGGCTTAAGGCAGATTTTTCAGATGAATCATCTGTTGAACTGCATCCCAATCATCACAAATACTGCAGAAGACCTATTGGAACCCGCATGGACCCAAGATTCTCACAGAAATCAGTCAAGTTTGGTGAAGGAAAAATCATGGTTTGGGGTCACATTCAGTATGGATGCTTGCAAGAGATATGCACAGTGGATGGCAACATCAACAGCCTGAATTATCAAGACATGTGTGCTGCCCATTACATTACAAACCACAGGAGAGGGCAAATTCTACAGCAGGATAACGCTCCTTCTCATACTTTAGCCTCCACATCAAAGTTTCTGAAAGCAAAAAAGATCAAAGTGCTCCAGGATTGGCCAGCCCAATCAGCAGACTTGAACTTTATTGAGCATGTCTGGGATAAGATGAAGGAGGAGGCATTGAAGATTAATTCAAAGAATCTTGATGAACTCTGAGAGTCCTGCAAGAACGCTTTCTTTGCCATTCCAGATGACTTTATTAATAAGTTATTTGAGTCATTGCAGAGATGTATGGATGCAGTCCTCCAAGCTCATGGGAGTAATACACAATATTCATTCTTTTTCCACTGCACCATGACTTTATATTCTGTACTGTACAATATTTCTGTTAAGTGACAAGACTTTTGACAAAGCAAAGTCAGACCTTACTGTCCTAATGAAATAATTAAAAATCAAGGCATGGTCATATTTTATTTTGGTTAAATAAGCGTAATCTAGAGGCCTTTGCCTTTCATATAAGCCAACTCTGATACCAAATGATCAACTAGAAGTCAAGTTATTATTTGCTGTTCCTAAAACTTAGACGACAAGACTTTTGTCAGGTAGTGTATATGGAAAGATAGTATATGCAAATATGTAATGCACAAGTTCATATTTGGATTTCACACACACACACACACACACACACACACACACACACACACACACACACACACACACACACACACACACACACACATATATATATATATACACTTGTCATGTATGTGGAAAAAAAGGCTGTTTACATATTTTTCATCAACTGCTGAAATTACAACTATATGCATATATGTTAAAATCAGTGTTGTGCAAGTTACTTCCAAACTGTAATACATTACAGATTACTTGTTACTGTTATTTAAAAGTAATCCCTTACATTACAATATTACTGTCTCAGAATTGTAATACGTTACATTACTCTTATATTACTTTTTAGTTACTTTCACCAAAATAACTACAGAATTAGAACTTAACATTCTAAAATGACCAAATGTACTGCAGAGCATTTTACATCCAGTAGAAAGCGATATGAAGTAGCAGAATGACTGTGAATCCAGGCTACTAACATTATAGTATATAACTGGCAACGTGAAGGCTCAAGACAAAGCAAGAAGGGATGACTGTCAGATTCACAAATGATCTGTTAAAAGTATGGTAGAGGTAAAGTGGTTATCTGGCAATATCTGTGAATAGCTTGACTATATTCATATTAGACACAACAGGCCTATATGTAAACTCCAATGCCATGACAAAATGCAGATTTCTTTTCTCTTCTTATTGTTACCATTATTGTATTCACTTTAAATTCAAGTGGCTCACAACACAAACTGTCCTGCACAAAGTGAGCATGATGAACAGCTTTTTCAATATAATGCTCATGCACCGATTTCCTCTGTTTGTAGACAAAACTGTTTAGAGCTCTTAAATATACACTGCTCGCATGCAAATTTTCTCACGTTCTCTCAAATATGCACTGCTCACGCACACATTTTCTTGCATGCTCTCAGTACACTCGCTCAGTGAGATTATATGCAGACTCACAATTTGTGTCTTGTGTTCCCTCTTCCTTTCGTGCTTTTTGATATGATTTTTATTGGTGCACTATTTATTAACAATAACCAGTATGCTAAAATAGACTTATCATTTTTAATCTAATAAACCATAAAATTTTTGGCTGTATGTTATATGATGAGATATTTCCAGTTTTATACACTTAAAGACACAGAGAATAGACGTTGGATGTTAAGAATACGTTTTATTTTAAAAACATTTATTAAACATCTAAAAGGTGCACCATACTAATCAAATAAAAAACATTTAAAGTAAAATATAGCGAACGCAAGCAGAAATGTAACTGATAAAAAATAGGGAAAAACGATATGGTATTATAGCCTATTCACTCTTCAAATAAATGTCACTATCAATCTCATTTTATCATGGCAACTAAAATAAAGTGAACTAGTCTCTGCTGTCTTCCACATTGTTGATGAGATTGGAGGACATTTTGCCTGTCATCCTCTTCAGTTTGAGGAGAAGCTGTTCCACAGGGCCCCTGAACACACATATTGGCATGTGCAGTGTTTTGAACAGTACTATAGTAAAATACTTAAATTAGTCTGTTATGGTATTACTATAGTTGCTATGGTAACACAACAAGCGTAATATAAACAAATGACCCAGTGCTGCAGTTTTTTTTTTTTTTTTAACAATATAGGGTATATTATTATTTTACAATTCACCACACTTTACTATTCTTAATACTACAGTATGCTGAAGCATTCATTAACAAGTTGTAAATAATACTAGCCTAAAACAAAGGCAGTACACTTTACCTAACACTAAAAAACACTAGTATTTATTATAGTATTTATATATTTACCTTAACCTGTAGGTAAATATTGTAGCAACATGTAAACCATATCAACATTCTTGGGATAACAATTTAACAGGAGGATCTCTGGAGAGCAAAAGCACGAAAAGAGGAGCAAACAAGGCTCAAACTATGATTCTGCATCATCTGACGGAGCGAGAGCAGATCATCCGCACGTGAGCAGACTGTTTTGAGTGCACGCGAGGGATTTTGTCCATAAATGCGCTCTCGACTGCGCTTACGACAGTTGTCAGTGGAATATGTACGTACCTCCATCTCGCAAATGCACTGTCTTCTGCCATTTTCATCTATTTGCCGCTTTTCCGCTGCGCGTTAGAGCGTAACATTACTGCGAACCGAGCTGACCCAATAGCCCCGGACATCGAGCTCAGAGGCTGAAATCAATCCGCGCTCAAAGTAAAAAGTTCCAGTAGCCAGAGGGAGATTAATGACAACACACGTATGTTCACTCCCCACAAACAGGAAATAGAACTGCGGTATTTTTTAAATGTTATTGTCTTGCGGACGAAAAGTTTGTTGTAACGCACGCGTTACTGAACATGTACCGAGTAAAATATTACTGAAAATCTATTAGTAATGCCTTACACTACTGCGTTACTGGAAAATGTAATAAGTTACTGTAATACATTACTTTTGTAACGCATTACTCCCAACACTGGTTAAAATATATTACTTATAATTTTATATGTGTGCATATGTCCATATATTGCATATATTTCCCTATATCAGACTTCTATCTGGGAATGATATAAATAAAAATGATATTTATCCACATAGCCTGAATTATCCTTAAACAAATCTGACATATAAAAAGGTTTAAAAAATAAATAAATAAATAAATGACATTAAATGTGTTTCTTTTATAATTTGGGTTTCATATTTTTATAACACAACGCAAACATCCATCGTTTATGCACAAAATTCTTATATTTTTCATTTATACAAAAACAGTGTATGCATGCATATACAATCAAGGTACACCTTACTAGTACTGGTTGGACCCATTTTGCCTTCAGAACTGCCTTAATCCTTTGTGACAGATTTAACAAGGTACTGGAAATATTCTTTAATATTTTGGTCCATATTGACATGATAGCATCACGATGTTGCTGCAGATTTGTTGGCTGCACATCCATGATGCAAATCACCTGTTCCACCACATCCCAAAGTTGCTCTATTGGATTGAGCTCTGGTGACTGTGGAGTCCATTTGAGTACAGTCAACTCATTGTCATTCTCAAGAAACCAGTCTGAGATGATTTGTGTTTTATGACATGGTGCGTTATCCTGCTGGAAGTAGCCATTAGAAGATGGGTACACTGGTCATAAAAGGATGGACATGCTCAACAACAATACTCAGGTAGGCTGTGGCATTGACACAATGCTGAATTGGTACTAATGGGCCCAAAGTGTGTCAAGAAAATATCCCCCACACCAATACACCACCACCACCACCAGCCTGAATCGTTGATACAAGGCAGAATGGATCCATGCTTTCATGTTGTTGACCTCAAATTCTGACGCTACCATCTGAATGTCGCAGCAGAAATCGAGACTCGTCAGACCAGGCAACGTTTATCCAATCTTCTATTGTCCAATTTTGCCGAGCCTGTGTGAATTGTAGCACCCGGTGTGGTCTTCTGCTGCTGTAGCCCATCCGCCTCAAGGTTAAACATGTTGTGCGTTCAGTGATGCTCTTCTGCATACTTTGGTTGTTACAAATGGTTATTTGAGTTATTGTTGCCTTTCTATCAGCTCGAACCAGTCTGACCATTCTCCTCTGACCTCTGGCATCAACAATGCCTTTGGACCCACAGAACTGCCGCTCACTGGATTTTTTCGGACCATTCTCTGTAAACCCTAGAGATGGTTGTGCGTGAAAATTCCAGTAGATCAGCAGTTTCTGAAACACTCAGACCAGCTAGTCTTTTACCAACAACCATGCCACATTCAAAGTCATTCAAATCGCCTTTCTTCCCCATTCTGATGCTCGATTTGAACTGCGGCAGATCGTCTTGACCATGTATTGCGTAATTTATAGAAATTTGTGTTAACGAGCTGTTGTACAGGTGTACCTAATAAAGTGGCCGGTGAATGTACAATATAAGGTTGCATTTCAAAGTCCTTTTGAGTCTTATATTTAAAAAAAATTATATACTCTATGTCAGTTCTGCAATGCCTTCAGGCCGATACCATCTGTAGCATTATGGCACTGGCATCTAGCGGCAGCCATCTGAAGACATGCCCTACCTAAGAATGAGATCTCTGTTAACAGCTCAAAGCAGTTGAACTATGTGGTTTGGTTAGAGGCCAACAGAAAATTGACCAGGTGTTACTCTGACATGTACAGCAGTGTAATGATGTCATAAACACTGCATGTTAAATCTTGACTACACTGTGAAAAATGTCTGTACTTGAAAACAAACATGGAGTAATAATAAATACGGTTTCAGTTGTTAACACATTAGTCAGATAAAATTGGTGGGAGTCAGAGTTTAACATATTGTTGTTGTTATATTGTGAATGTAAAAGTTTTTATCTGACTTTACAGATTAAAATGCTCAACTAATAAAGCTGAAATAAAGTTAAATATTGATGATTCATCTAAATGTTCATGCTAATTAAAACAATGATGAGGCTTTATAGTGTAAATACTAATACAGCTCAATATTCAGAAGCAGATTTACTGATTTAATGAATTGTAACCATGGGGACCAAACAGTCCTAATCAGAGATGTATAGTAACGAAGTAGAACTACTTCACTACTGTACTTAAATACTAAAAGGTTGTATCTGTACTCTACTGGAGTATTGTTTTTTTCTCCTACTTTTACTTTTACTTTAGTACATATTTTCGATGAGCTTAATGCTTTTACTCCAGTAGATTTTTTATGTGTTGCATAGTTACTCGTTACAATTATAAAAATGTTACGAATCAATCATTTATTGATCAGACGATCAAAGAAGACAGTGCTGCCTGCCTGCATTGAGAGCACTTTAGTTTGTTTTAGACATGGAAAACCCAGAAATTCCACCTTCAACTCCTTCACTTTCAACTGTTCGTGGCGATGAGGAAAAAGACCACCCGTGACCCTATTTAGAGCCAATGTTTGCATTTGTCGGAGTGAAAGACAGTTCATATGGTATGAAGTGCATACTCTACCGTCGGATTTGAAGAAACATGTCAAGTTAAAGAAAATATAATACACAAAACAGCAGTTTGAGCTATCCAAGAGCTAGATAAGTTAACTACCGTTAGCTACCCGCGGTTCATATCATGCTGCAATGTTCACATAACGTTAACTGTCTATTATAAAGGCTGTCATGCTGAATGGTGTTTTTGACCCATCATATATATATATATATATATTTATTTATTTGTTTATATTATATTATATTATATTATATTATATTATATTATATTATATTATATTATATTATATTATATTATATTATAAATTGTAAACCATGGTTCTTTTTGTTCTGCTTAATCCTGTGCCCCAAAAAAGATATTTAAATAAACAAAACAATGTGTCTTTTGACTGCTTTTTAAAAAATAACTACCTAAAGCAATACTTGTACTTTTACTTTCAGTACTTGAGTAGTAAATTTTTTAAAAAAACTACTTGCAATACTTAAGTACAAAAATTGTTGAATACTTTAGTACTTCCACTTAAGTATTGTGCTTAAAGAGCACTTCAACTTCTACTCAAGTCACTTTTTTGATAGAGCACCTGTACTTTTACTTAAGTCTGGGTCTCTAGTACTTTATACATCTCTGGTCCTAATATACACCAAAATTACTCTTAAACCACAGTTTAATATTATTATTATTTTACATTTTTTTTTATCTAAATGTAATCTCTACATTTAAAAAAAGCGTTTTCTTAATGCGAAATAATATATTTTTATATATTTATAGACTTTGACATTTCTGATATATTATATTAGAATTTTCTGACAGAATTCTGTTTTACTAATGTCACAGTGCTAATTGGAGGAGCTTATGTGGTGTAAAAGCATGCAGTAGCACCACACATACAATATATAAACATAAAATATATAAAACACAAAATGTATTTGTGTCAGTAGCAGAGAATAATCAAAAATGATTCCATATCCATGTTTAACAGTTTTAACATACAGATAATAAAAATGCATATAAGCCCAATCCCAATTCTACCTCTTAGCCCTTGCCCTTCCCCCAAGCCTTTGTTTTGCACGTTTTGGGGTAGGGGTGTCCCAATTCTCATTAGCTTGAAGGCATAGGGCATAGGGCAAAGGGGAAGGGCCAGATAGCCCCTGAAACGGAGAATTTCCAGGACCACACTCAAAACTAAGATGTATAAAAATATCCTAGAATACACCAGCTACGACAGCATGGCTGCACACGAAAGTCAGGAGATGCACAAATTAGTATTTTTTGACATTATTAAGAATTTTTACAGCGAACAAGGATATGTTTTAGGCCCAATCCCAATTCTATTTTTTGTAGAAATTTAGGGTTTCTAGGGTAGGGGTAAAAAAGAGAATGGCAGGTATGCTATACACATATAAAAATAAGAAGAGTAGAAGAATACAACTTGATTTCGTTGCGACTTTAAAGGTGATTTTATCTTTTTTTAAAGTAATTTAGCTCTCATAGTGGATTAAAATAACTTAAAGTATTTTTTTTTCTCTCAACTTCAAAAGAAGCAAGGTGATGTTGAAACTAGTTGGATAAATAAGGTACTTACATGTTTTATTCTTTGCAGGTAGCTTGCTGCCCAAGGCAATTGCATACCTTTTTCATAATGGTTAAATCCGCCCGTCAATATTCTGATGGATCAAAGTCTGTCATTATTCAGTAGTGGAATAACATGAGATTAAATAAATGATGACAGAGTTTTGCTATTTGGTTGATCTATTTATAGCTTTAATAACATTTTAGCTTAACAGATACATCCATCTGTTTCCCAGTACCGGGTTACAGCTGGAAGGGCATCCACTGTGTAAAACATATGCTGGATAAGTTGGTGGTTCATTCTGCTGTGGTGATTCCTAATGAATAAAGGGACTAAGCTGAAGGAAAATGAATGAATGAAGATACATCCATTTTGTTTTCACAATGCTATTTTATGCAAGAATTAGATGAGGGCCTTAGTAATTACAGTACCAATAGATGATGTACTGTACGATACTGAATATACTGACTTAACATGGCAAAAACTTATTTTAACATCTGTTTTTTTTTTGTTCAGGGTGATTCATTCAGGAAAATTTCAGATGTGCGCTAGACTATAATCTCATGTCACCCTCTTAAAACAGCGGAGATAATGAGTCCTTAATGTAACTCGTGTCATTGTTCTGCTTAGTTGCTTCAGGCTACACAAATGTAGGAGAACATAGTCTATTTCGTATTCTATACCAGCATGTGTAATTAAAACCCTTTACTTGTTTTTTGTCCAAACATTTTAGGTAAAATATGCCTTTTGAATAGTCAGGGTGTTAAGTTTATTTTACTGCTCTGAAATTGGACAATACATATATGTACTAATCTTAATCAGATCTTTCGTTCGGTTTATGATCAACAAACCGTAGAAGTTTGAGTTAAAAAATGCTGAAGCATTTTCTGTCCTTCCATCCATCCATCCATGGAACTAATCATAAAAAAGGATATTTAAGATAGCCGATTGCTAGTTGAAAGAAGCAACATGGGAACCTCAAAAGAACTGCATAATGACCTAAAAACTAGGATAATTCACCAACATGAATTAGGAGAAGAATGCAAAAAAGCTATCACAAAGGTTTAAAGTCTCTATCTCCACAGTCAGAAATATAGTAAGAAAATGGAAGGCCACAGGAGCGGTTCTTGTGAGGGAAAGATGTGGTAGGCCAAGAAAAATATCTGAAAGGCAAAGGTAAGAATGGTTAGAATGGTCACAGGCAAACCACAGACCATCTCCAAAGAGCTCCAGGAACATCTTGCTGCTGATAATGTGCATCGTTCCAAAGTCCAGCGCACTCTTCACAAAGAACAGCTCAATGGAAGGTGATGCATGAAGACACCTTCTCTGCATTCTGCCAACAAGAAGAGTCTTTTGAGGTATGCAAAGTCTCATCTGGACAAGCCTGAATTATTTTGGAAAAATATACTGTGGAGAGATGCCACAACCATAGGCACTTTGCATGGCGAAAAAAAAAAACAGCATTCCAGGTAAAGAACCTGCTCCCTACTGTAAAATATGGTGGAGGTACCATCATGCTGTGGGGATGTTAACTTGTCAGAGTTAAAGGTTGCATGGATTCCACCCGGTATCAGCAGATCCTGAATAACAATGTTCAGGAATCAGTCAAGAGGCTGATGTTACTCCAGGGTTGGATGTTCAGCATGACAATGACACAATGACACATCTGGACACAGTTCCAGATCTACCAATGAATTCATGCTCAGACAAAATACAATGTTCTAGAATGACCATCCCAGTCCCTAGACTTCATCATTGAAAATCTATGGATTAATTTGGAAAGGGCCGTTCATGCTCAACACCCATCAAACCTGACTGAACTGGACAATTTTTGCAGTGCCTTCAGCAAGAATTCAAGGACTTATCCTTTACTATAATAAGTGTCTACATGCTGTTATTTCAGCAAAAGGTGGCTGTACAAAAGATCGATGTCATTATTCTCAAATTTTTGCACCTGTCTGTTTTTGTTATGACGTAAATTGCTCTGCATGTGATTAAATAAATGTTATGTCAGAAGTGAAATGTTGCTTTTTCCCTAGAGTATAAAATATATCCAAATGAAATTGCTGATCTGAACAGCCAGCAGGCTATGGCTTGAATTCTGAAAATTATCTGGGGTGCCCAAACTTTTGCATAAAACTGTACATATATATATATGAGCAATATCACACTCGTAGCAGTGCTATATGGCTGTATATCAGCACTGGTGGGAGGTGTGCGTTGCCTAAGGTGGTGCCTTAGTGTTTCACTAGTGCTGAAATACAGCCAGATCGCACTGCTACTCATGTGATATTGCGTTTATACAACAGTTTGACGGCAGTATCGTGTATATAATAAAGAAAATCAAACACGGAGAGTCTAAAAACCCTTTTGTATTAGGAACTACTTTCTTCCGCCATTCATTCACATCTGCAGCTTATGTCAGAACAGCAGAAGCCGTTACTAATTCACCAACAGGGGTGGACTGGCCATAGGGAGCACCGGAACATTTCCCGGTGGCCTGACGGTCAATCTGGCCTGCCGCGCAAACCCCACCTTCATTTTCTATATCGCATCAGATATGGCCTGACTGACTGTATCTTTTGCCTGGTTGAAAATGCTTTCCCAGTCCGCCCCTGTTCACTAACGTCACTTTAGAACTAGTGTTTGAATGATTCCTAGCGTAATGTCTAAAGTGATGCAAAATGCATTTTTTAAAGAGCCACGTGAATTTATGTATATAAATTCTGTTGGTAGCATAATCCTATGGGACACCGGAACCTGACCTTACTCAGCGGTTAGCAAAAAAAGCATGAAACATCACTATTCAGTTTACTAACACAACTGACACTCAGTTGACTTCACTATTATGTGCCAAGCAAAAATCACTCACTCAGTCTAAACTTCCAGATGAGCCCAGTTACCTCTTCCGTCATGTTTTCTGGCTGACTTGAGATCGTTTTGCTGCTGTCTCCTGATCCATTCGCGCAGATTCATCTTCTCTTGATACGGTATAATTATCAGATTTCCTCGGGGTTTAAAAAATATAAATACAGCTTGACTGCCTCTGGCATTTTGAAAATACAGATGTTATTTAGGTAGGCCACTATGCCATTATTAATTTTCGCTGCTCACTGCGCGCGAAACAATAATCACCAACCAATGAGCGTGATTGTAAACATAAGAAAGCTGATTGGTCAAAAGTGACTACCTTTATGTGTGTGCGCACAGCCGCGCACACACACTCGACACCGCTTTGCTCGCTGTTTTTCACTCGGACTCATGGGAAGTTCAGATCATTTTACTGACTCTGACCTTTGAGTCTCGTTCATCGAGAGGAACGAATCTTTTTTTCCCCGAGTCATTTCGTTCAATTTGCGAAAATAACATTAAAATGTTACAAGATGCTTCCAAACACATCTACAACTAGCCCAAACGTTGATCACACTATTTTCTGAGTCATTCGTTCATCATGTAACAGCTTTTTCTAGTATAGTTATAACAATACAGTTACTATACTAGTACTAGTATGTAAACTGATGACCGAGGACTCGAGAAATGAACAGATCAAATCTTTTTCCGGCTCTAAATGCATATGATTGGCTTCTGTCTCTCGTGTGAAGAACGAACGATTCAAACCCGATAGAAAACTCGAAAAAATGAACTAATCTCCTCCACCGGCAAAAATGTGCGCATGCGCGAATAAACGAATCACTCCTTGAGATGACTCATCGTTCTCGAGTCAAATAAAAGATTCGTTCAAAATAAACGAATTGTTCAAGACCGGTCCGTGTACCTGCGTCACGGACAAACTGAGGCATTGGATGTCACACACACACACACACACACACACACACACACACACACACACACACACACACACACACACACACACACACACACACACACACACACACACACACACATGTATTCACCACGCACAAGTTAATGCCGGATCAATTAAAATAAATACCAGAACGCAATACACGAATATCTGACATTTCTCGGAACAAGATTCAAATTATGGCTCAGATTAAGCACTGCCGCGAACAGTTCATATGCCGTACTTAGCATGCACGACTTTTTCGCCGTTTGTGAAAGGTTTCCTTTGCCTTGCGAGCTCCAATGACCTCGCAGCACTCAAATTCCCACATGCCGTCCTGCCTCTGCTGTTTTTGTCTGATTTGCATTTTATGCTGGAGCTCCTAACACGCCTTCTTTCTTCTGGTTCTTTGCCGCAAAAGCTGCATGGTGGGTTTCAAAATGTCTCTTAACATTCGATGTTTTACAAGAGGAAATGCGTTTGGTGCAGATCAGACAGGGCAGAGCATTTTGAAACTTTCGAAGTTCCTCCGAATTTCTTTTTGCCATCATCATCACTCATGAACGTTTTTTGAATTTACGTGCGCGCTCGCGTGGTTACCATAGAAACGTAAGTTGGTTTATTCACTGCGCCGCAGACAAACGTCGAGTTTTTATTCTTTTTCCTACAAAATAAAATTACAATAACAAGGGAATTGTAAATGTATTTTCAATAGGAAACTGATTACTAGTGACGATTATCATTTTTTAAACTGTAGAATTTTATTGAAGGGAGACAGCTGGAGAGCCACCTATTTTTGGTCAAAGAGCCACAGGTGGCTCGCGAGCCATAGGTTCCCGGCCACTGCTGTAGAGTGCCCTCTGCTTGTTGCTGTATGTGGGCATAGTAATACACAAGGGTGAAGGGTTAAGAGGCTGGACCAGTGCTGTTATTGCAAAATATCACACGGCTATCAGCCAATCAGATTAAAGAATCAGACTGAACTGTTTTATATATATACCTATATATATATATGCTTTATATTGCAGTTCCTCCGTTGGGTGGCTGCAGAGTTTCTTTCAAAACTCTCTGTAATTCTCTGTAAATCCTTCCCTCTCATGCATATTCAGCATCTTGTGGGGTGCGGTCAGTTCATTTCAGATTCACACTCATGAGTTCCTAAATAATGAATTTTGCTGAAGCATGACCTACATCGGTGTGGGCAAGAGGTTGACTTTATGTGAAGCTGATCAACAGTCCTATCTGAGTTTAAACACCGTTTGAGAGGAAATTCATTATGCACCCTTTGTTAACATTGAGATGATGAGTTCCCTTTGCTAATGGAAGTCTTTATCGCATTATGAGACTGAAAAAGCCATCAGGCCTCGCGATAGTAATTTATGATTTATCGTTCTTGTGTGATTGCCCTGAGGAAGCCTGTAATGGAAGAGTCTGAGGCCTCCCTTTGACAGCATATGCCTCTCGCCCCCCTTACAAAATGCCATTTCTGAAAGCAGGCTCATTTAGGAAAAGCTCTTATCAAATAAAAGCACAAGTCAAATCTGTGGCTGCTAGCTGTGCCTTTCGACTGTCGCGGTCATGTGATTATGCCCGTCTGCTGAAAGTAAGTGCCGCTCTGCCCCTCCTCGCATAAGGACACAGATTTCCACAAAGAAGAGATTGTGTTCGGGGTCTTTTCTACATCTGAAATGGTCCCCACCTACTAAGATCCAGTGTTAACATATCAGCCATTCAGCAGAGCTCTTTAATGCTGGATCTAAACAAGATCAAGCCCGCATTTGGCCTGCAGATTAAAAAAAGACATCTTATGTGCTTCCTTTAAGCACAAAGCCACACAGCTGGTTGCTGACAGGGGCAATTTTTTTTTTTTAAATCTGCATAAGATATTTAGAAGGGACAAAAACAGATGCTATGGCAAACATCGCTTTTGCTGTTGCATAATCTGAAAGACTTTTCCAAACCCCCAGCTAGAAATTTTGATGCATAAGTTGTTCATGCTGTTTGTGCCATTGGACATAATATGTACTTCAATTTAGGTGGCTTACTGGGGAGATGCTATTACTTATGATTTTAAAATAAGGGGAGTGATTACGCAACACTGTTTTCAACTAAACATAGAAAATGCATTATGTGTTTTGGCTGATCATTTAGATGTAAACACATTTTTGGGGGCCTGAAAACTCTCTTGCAAATTATGTTGCTGAATGAAATTTGCATGAGATTGAAATGGGTGGTGCAGACCTGAAATAATCCAACAATAATACCAATCCAATTCAGAATACCCTTTTCGCCTGTATTTTTATTGTCTCTTCTGCTCACCAAACCTGCATTAATTTTATAAAAATACAGTATAAACAGTATTATTGTAAGGATTCTACTGTCAATTCAGATATATGTGCAGTATATGTATTTCATCAAGTCAAATTTAAGACTTTTTAAGCCTTTTTTAAGACCATTATGAATGAAATTGTAGACTTACATAAGGCTAAACATTCATTCATTCATTTTCTTTTCAGCTTAGTCCCTTTATTAATCTGGGGTCGCCACAGTGGAATGAACCACCAACTTATCCAGCATATGCTTTATGCAGCAGATGCCCTTCCAGCTGCAACCCATTACTGGGAAACATCCATACACACTCAATCACACACATACACAACGGACAATTTCCTACCCAATTCACCTATACCACATGTCTTTGGACTTGTGGGGGAAACCGGAGCACCCGGAGAAAACTTACACGAATGCGAGGAGAACATGCAAACTCCACACAGAAATGCCAACCGACCCAGCCGAGGCTCGAACCAGCGACTGCTATGAGTACTACCCACTGCGCCACCGTGATGCCCATACAAGGCTAAACACTAAGGATTTTTTCTAATGGCCCAGTTAAACCAATAAAAAATAATTAAAAACAAATGTTATAGTAAAGAAGATAATTAAACCATATGTTTATAAATAGTCAGTGGAGTTATTAAATACGAGTTAATAAATAGTCTTTTGTTAACTTTTATTAAGATGGAATGATAGTGATTGAATGGGTTTTGACCCGATTGAGTCCTACAACACAATATTTGGTAACACTTTATTTTGATGGTCCATTTGAGTATTAGTAGACTCTCAGCTTAATATCTGTTGATACTGACATTTAATAATCCTTCAACAGACATTTAACTGACTATAAGAAACTTTGCAAGTACACGTCAACTTACACTAACCCTAACCCCAACCCTAACCCCAACCTAACAACCTACTTACAATCTACTGAGAATTAGTTGCAATGTATCTTAAATTCAACTAACGGACCATCAAAATAAAGTGTGACCCAATATTTCAGTGAATGTAAGACTTTTGAAGGCCTAAAATTTTGATTTTGAAATTGAAGACGTTTTAAGACCTTTTAAGGCTCCGCGGATACCCTGTTTCAGGCCCAATCCCAATTTTCCCCCTTAGCCCTTTCCTTTACCCCTACCCCTTGTTTTGCGCGTTCCCGTGAAGGGGTAGGGGTGTTCCAATTCTCTTTAGCTTGAAGGCGTAGGGCTAAGGTGAAGGGGTAGAAACCCCTTTGAACTGAGATTTTTCAGAAGCACACTCGAAACCAAGGGGTAAAAAAAATTCCCAGATTACACCATCTACAACGGCAGTTTTGCTGCACCCGGAAGTAAGGACAGCCACAAACTAGTATTTTTTTGTCATTATTACAAATTTTTACAACAAACAAGGATATGTTTTAATATATTCATAACCGCGTTCATGTTTTACCGTCATGCTTTAAAAAGACCTCTAAAAAAACAGCTAAAATTTCTATAATCTATAATCTCTAATAATAACTCCTGCATAGCAGTCCTACAACATTCTGTCACTCAATGACACTCGAATACCCTGTCAGAAAAGTCTAGTGGCTGGGAATGGGCTGTTTACAGTGTCTGCTATAATGTTAATGGTGTTTTTTATGTGTTTACACACATGTAGATGAATATGGCCATTGTGTAAATGCACAGTATAGTTAAGATCTTATTGTCACAATAGATTGTCATGATAACATAATATATGCTTTCAGTGATTTCCTGAAGATAAATACCAAAAAATGCAACACAGGCTCATTCTGAAAACGTAGTCCCGTGGACGTTTCTGGAGACCGCGAATTATGTAGCAGGAGGTACGTATGGCTGCATTTCATTTTTTAAACAATTGATACAGGGCGGTATGACGCCTTTCCTTTTGGCGCTTACCGGCTGACCGCTTACCTCCGTGTGGAGGCCCTTCCCGCTGCAACCAGTTTGTCCCGTTAGCTCGTTGTGTACACCGGCGGACTTGAGATGCAGAGAGGAGTTGACCATGATGACGACGACTGGGTTCAAGTCCGGGGAAGAGCGGTTCCAGAAATCAGGTAAGACAAAAACAGAATCCAAAAAAAATAAATAAATGAACGAGTGAACAGGCTGAGAATGTGGTAAAATCCGAAAACGTGGTCAAAATCAGACGAGGGCTTTTCTTTTTCTGAAAAAAAAACTGCAAAAATATGTACCTCCCGGGACGTACGTCGCGGTCTCCAGAAATGTCCACAGGACTACGTTTTCAGAATAAGCCTGGGTTTCAAAAATAAAGCAACTGGAAGAACTACAGCAGTCGCCATTGTTTGATCTCATATGAAGCAAGAGATCGCGATGACATATAATGATGTGTGCAGGTGCTGTTGTGCTGTCCCATTTCTTAGGGGTAAATTTTGAAGCCTTTCCCCTTCACACTCGGTTTTAAGGGCCAAGGGGAAGGGGAAGGAAAGTGGGACAAAAATAGAATTGGGATTGGGTCTTAATTTTATATGCAAGTAAAATGTGGAGGATCTTTAAATACTTGCAAACATTTTCTGTAATTGTGTATATTTTTCCAATAAAATAAAACAGTAATATTGGGAAATTTTATTAAAACATTTTTTTCAACATAATTATATTAAAATGTAATTTTATTCCTATTTATGCTAGATTTTTGGCAATATTACTTTATTGGCAAGAATTACTTTTCTAAAAAGAGAGGAGGGTCTTCTGATTATTCAAATATTTTACCTGTTAATTATTTACAATTATTCTAAATGTAAATAATAATATATTTCACAATACTGTTTTTATTGCATTTTGGATTAAATAAATGCAGCATTGGTGAACAGAAGAGACTTCTTTCAAAACATAAAAAATAATCACCATATGAATAAAGCCCTATTCACAGAAAAAATATTTCTTATGGAAATGCATGCAAAATATGGGACATTCATACATTATCTGTCCCTGAAATAAAAACATAAATACAGTGAATAAACAGTATTTCATTCATTCATAAAAATTTCTAAAATGGACTGATGGTTGATTGCAGCGAGTTATTCTGTAAAGGAATATGTCATTCATTTGGTTCTCAATTTTTTTTTCTTTATTAAAAACACTTTACAAATGTACAAACCCTGTCATTGTCCTTGTCCTCAGCTCAATTGAACCTGCAGCTTTAATAGTTTTGTTATGCTAAAGACTGTTTTTTAGAAATAAATACTTCAGAAATAGCAAGTTGAAGTTCTCATTCACATCAATTGATTAAAAACATAAAATTATAAATAAATTCTACAAATAAATACTACAAATATATAATACAAATACATTTACAATTGTCTCCATTTTTTTTCAGTCCTGTCACATTTGCATTAAATTTAACATAGAATGCATGCAATACACCTTTAAGGCTATGACTCGGATGTGACATCATTTAAACGCAACAAGCTTAAGTCAGGGCCTGTCACGTTTTTTATAAGTGAAAATGTACGTTTCTGGTAGAATGTCCCATAATATTATATCAGCATGACTCTTCAGTGATAAAACGCATGCATTTGAATGAAGATAAATTCACAGCAGAGTTTATGATCCCATGAGCTGAAATGTGCCTTTCATCTGGTCAGTCACGTTTAATAGCATTTTTAGTTACATAGATGTTCACCATGACAATGAGCAAGCGACTGTTTGGGATTATAAAATAATCACTCTGAACTTTAATCAACTCATAATGAACGCTGAAGTTTAAAGGGGTAGTTGACCCAAAAATTAGACATTTCTCATCATTTACTCACACACAAGTGGTTCTAAACATTTATGAGTTTCTTTCTTCTGTTGAACACAAAGTAAGATATTATGAAGAATGTTGGAAAAAAGCAGTCGCTGACATTCCTAGTAGGAACAAAAAATACTATGGATGTCAATGGCTGTTTTTTTGCAATATTCTTCAGTTTATCTTCTACAGAAGAAAGGAACTCAAACAGGTTTGGAACCAGTGGAGAATGAGTAAATGATTCATTTTTGGGTGAACTATCCCAACTTATAAAAATAATGTTGTTTTTATGATCTTAATAGGAGCTCCTGAGTTTCAGGAATGATATTCACATTCAAGTTTATTAAGTAGTAATAACCAAAGCACTAGATGGAGCTAATAAAATATTATAAATCAAAACAGACTCCCAGGACTACATCTGAATCCAATAGCATTTGTATTTATTGTATTGTATTATATTTGTGTAAATAAATATATTTTACAATTTTATTTCTCACCTGTTGCTGCCGGATTTATATATATAGATAATATAAAGATTTTTGAACCAAATTCAAATGATTTCATACTTTGTTTCTCATATTTTCCTTTTTGTTCTTTTGTATCACTCACCGTATGGACTGGCTACTGTAAATAGCTTCCAGCAGCCTGTTTTATGCAAATTAGCATGCTAAACTGTTACGATTCCATTTTATGCAAATTAACATGCTCAACGTTTACTGATTCCAGTTTATGCAAATTAGCAAGATCAACAGTTATCATATAGTGCTTGACAAAAGGGTTTGCAAAAATCTTTAAGGTTTATCCCTCTTGCAAGCTTACAGATGTGGATCTGGGTAGAATTTAAATAACCATGCACACAATCTTGGTGTTTCTCGAGAAACAGTAGGAAGTTTGGCTGAGGATTTTTACACAGCTGGTGGGAGAAAAACAATGACATTCTAGATTCCAACAGCAGTAAAATCACTGACTAACCCCTGTAAATGTTAGAAAAATAACTTGTGATAACCCATGGGAGATAATTACCCTCATAATAGGGATCAAGACTGTTATGTTTAGGGTTTAAATCAATAAAAGGTTATGGGTGATTACAATTATTGCTTTGGCCTAGTGTTACCTGAACCCTTATATCCCAAATTATTTGTAAGAAAAGTCCACAATATCACTCAAACTGCATAATTTTGCCTCATGTTGTGTACTTTTGGCTTCTATTTTTGTATTCCTGGCTATAGACAATTCAAAGGCCCTTTTGTTTTAGTCAAGTTGGACCAGTTCCATCCATAACGCCCCTCAAAAGGGGGTTTAAATCATGTTTTGCTATTGGATTTTTACCCTTTTAATTGTTTATTGATTTTTTCATGGGCACAATATCTTTTACATGCTGATTTTTGTTTATGGTTTGAGTTGGTCACGTGGTGTTGATTGGATTGAGAAAGACCTCTGTGTGAGCATGCTCTTGACCTCATCCTTCGCAAATAAGTGGGCGCAGCCATTTCAATCTCTTTGGCTCAAAACCTCCGGTCTCATTCACTTCCATTCATTTTTAGAGGTTAAAAACAGCTCGTTACGCTGCTTGATGTTGCAAACTGATATTTCTTATTATGTTGTTCTGCTTTGTCTGTATAGTCATAGACACACTTGTTTGTAGAGCAAGTAGTTTGATCGTATGGTCACACTTTATTTTGACGGTCCGTTTGTTGAATTTAAGTTACATTGCAACTAATTATCATTAGATTATAAGTAGACTGTTAGGTTGGGGTTAGGGTTGGGGTTGGGGTTAGGGTTAGTGTAAGTTGACATGTAATTGCAAAGTTTCTTATAGTCAGTTAAATGTCTGTTGAAGGACTGTTAAATGTCAGTGTCAACAGATATTAAGTAGACAGTCTACTAATACTCAAATGGACCATCAAAATAAAGTGTTACCGATCGTATTCTGCCGTTTATTATTCCTAGTCATTTCCCCCATGGGCAAATGAATCGGTTCTAAAACAATTGCAAAACTGAGCGCCCTTCCGCATCGCAGCATAAGGTCAATAGTACAGTGTTTCATTCTGTGTTTGTCATTGTAAAGTACATTTGCCAACAGAGCCTTTTGTCAGCAAAATTTCATGAAAATTTGGTTCATTTGACTGCACCATTAACAGTGCAGTCCAGTAGGTAGTCACTTAGCAACCAACCAAAAACCCCATAGCAACCACATAACAACATCTAGTCAAATATAGTTCATTCAAAGGTAACATTGAAAGAAAATAGTTTATTTTTATTAGTACATACATGCATCCCAGCAGACACATAAGGTCATAAGACGTTAATATTGGGTTAGATTTAGATCGGCAGTGTCTAAGGACAATGTTATTGTGAAATGACATTGATATTTAATTGATTTTAGGTTGTATTGGAAAGTGATCAAAATCCAACATCGAGCCAACATCTTAAACCAACGTCATATTGTTGTCAAATACTGACGTTTATTTGTCAGGTATGACAACCAAAATCCAACTTCTGATAGACGTCATATTGGTAACGTCCACACAACATCAAGCTGTAACACCATTAGACATTAATCATTGGTTGTTTTTAGGTTGCGTTGAAAAGTAACCAAAATGTAACGTCTGTCTGATGTTGGGCATTGACATCGGCCTGCCGTTGGGTTCTGATGTCAACTCGATTTTCATTTCCAAACACAATGCAACGTCCCACGACATCAGTGGTGTAAAGCAACAAATTACAAATAGTCAAACTGCTGTAATTGAGTAGTTTTTCTCAGAAATGGTCATTTACTGAGTAGTTTTAAAAATGTGTACTTTTACTTTCCCTTGAGTACATTTTTAGTTTGGTTCTTTTACTCCATTAATCTCTCTCAACCTGCAGTCACTACTTTATTATTTCCTGTCTATGGGGATTAGAAAATTCAGTCCTGTGATTCCTGTCCAATTAAATCGCACATAGTAGTAAAGAGGTAAATCGCATCATAATGAACTACTTCAAGACTTGAGCGCTTTTGCAGCAAACTGTTTGGAAGCATTAAAAGTGTCCAAAATTCTTACATGCATTGACACAGAGACTGTTTAGATGCATGCCACTGATGAGAAGATGACGGATGTTTACTGTATGATGACCGAAATGGCCTTATACACCCAGCAGGCACACGACATCAACATGACGTCAGATTGAAGTTGTACCCCAACATCATGGGGATGCTGCGTTTTGTCTGGAAATGAAAATTGGTTTTATGTCAGAACTCAACGTCAGTCTGACGTCAATGTCCAACGTTCAACCTAAAATTAACCAAATATCAACGTCTAATGATGTTACAGCTTGATGTTGTCTGGGCGTTACCATTATGACGTCTATCAGACAATGAATTTTGGTTGCCATACCTGATGAATAATCGTCTGTATTTGACGTCAATATGATGTTGGTTTAAGATGTTGGCTCAATGTTGGATTTTGGTCACTTACCAACACAACCTAAAATCAACAAAATTTCAACCTCATTTGACGTTGTTATTGGATATCAAAATAACATTGTGCTTAGACATTTTCTAGACACTGAATTTTCATCACCTGAAGTCACAACCTAAATCTAACCTCATTTTAACGTCTTATGATGTTGTGTGCCTGCTGGGCAATAACTAAATGCATTACAGAGTATTATGCATACACACATCCACAAATTAGATGTAAATGCATCAGCTTTTTACAGTGTAATACTCACTACTCTTGAGTACTTTTAAAATGTGTAATTTTTACTCATACTTTGAGTAATGTTTACAACAGATACTTTTACTCTACTTGCACAAAATATTTAGGCAAGTAATGGTACTTTTACTTAAGTATGATTTTTCAGTACTCTATCCACCACTGCACAATATTGGAGTACAACGTCAATCTGACGTCATGTTGACATCCTGTGCCTGCTGGGATATTACATATACAGTTGAAGTAAGAATTATTAGCCCTCCTGAATTTTTTTCTCAATTTCTGTTTAATTAGCTAATTTTTAATAACTGATTTATTTTATATTTGCCATGATGACAGTACATAATATTTTACTGGATATTTTTCAAGATACTAGTATTCAGCTTAAAGTGACATTTAAAGGCTTAACTAGGTTAATTAGGTTAACTAGGCAGGTTAGGGTAATTAGGCAAGTTATTGTGTAAAGATGGTTTCTTCTGTAGACTATCGGAAAAAAAAATTAAATATTTAAATAAGGGTCTAATAATACTGACCTTAAAATGTTTTTTAAAAATTAATAACTGCTTTTATTCTAGCCAAAATAAAACAAATAAAACTTTCTCCAGAAGAAAAAATATTATCAGAAATACTGTGAAAAATTCCTTGCTCTGTTAAACATCATTTAGGAAATATTCGAAAAAGAAAACAAAGAAAATCACAGGAGGGCAAATAATTTTGACTTCAATTTCATATTTGCATCATTCCCAAAAAACAATGACATGATGCATTTTTGGAAATCCTTCTTTCCCTCCTCAAAGCCTCATCTCTTCTGACAGCTGTTGTCTGCCTCGGTCTCTCCTCAACTCCCCCGCTCTCTCTCTTGTCTCCACCCACAGCAGCTGCTCACTTCTTATGGGCTACCATGTGAAACTGGCATAAACTATCCATGAAATCACTCCACCATTCTACGCCAAACAGCCCCCATATCTCATACGTGACTCCTCTGCACTTAACATGATATAGGCACAATCCTGACACAATCCCCTTCTAGAACATAAAGCATTGAACTGGATGCTTTGCAGACACCATGTAATCAACATTAATGTTTTGTGGCTCTTAGTTCATTTCTGTTAGCTTTAAGGTCATATATATGCTAATGTAATTCTATAACAGAAAATTTACAGTTTTATTCTCCTGGTAAATAAAACTGATCTCTCATGCACATGGGTGAATGACTTTTTTCACAATAACAACACAAATGTTCAGCAACAAAAATAACATAGTGTGTGTATGTGTGTTATCTGTTTAGACCGATGCATAAAAAACAGCAGACAGGCTGAATGAAAATACACTCTCTGCCAGTAGGTGGTGCTTACAGAAATATGCACATATGAATGTACATATCAAAAATACACAATGCTTTGCTCAAATTTCCAATTCTGACCTTCAAAACTTTACTGTAATGGGTCAGAGTTGGATTAATGCGTGAATCATTTTGTTTTTTTTGGATGTCAGATCACTATGATATCACATTTGAAACTTAAGTTCATGTGTAATGTAGATGTGTAAACATAACATCTCTGCATGTAATACGCTCAAAATTCAATGCAAAGGGAACCTAACAAAGTTTGAGGACTACAAAAAATACATCCGGGTTAATGATGTCATAAACCCTTCAGGTTATGCGCATACCGCACAGCAAAGGGGTGTGGCCAGAGGCACTGTAATGTTACAACAGAGAAAGCTAAAATGCCGTTCAAACGCTGCTATTTCCACAGAGCTTCTTCTGTTTTTGTATTTGGGCGTTCAAAGGACACGACACAAAGAGAGAAGCGCTCACAGTTTAATTTTAATTATGTTCCAGAGAATATTAAAACAGTTATAGCTAGCATTTGACAAAGGACAGCTTCCAGAATCTGCTGGATTCGGCTAAGAGCTCCTCAAAAAAGGAGCAACTCCAACCATAATAGATGAAGCTGTGGATTGTGAGCCACAACCTGTAAGTTTTTTTATTTGTTAAAATGGATCTATTACATGCACAGTTTCTAGCGTTATCTGTATGTTGTAGTAAGGATGTAAACAAGGATGTAAACAAAAAATGCTGTTTGGCACCATTAATTAAGCTACAAATTCATATTTAGCCAGCAAACACCCACAATCTTCACCAGCGAGCGCATTGTCTCTCCACACCTTTGTTTTAAATATTCAGTTTCTTTTAAAGCAATGCCATCTGGAGCATGTTCAAATTGACATAAGTCTTAAACAATGCTGTCAAAACGGAGAGCATCCAATGTAACTGCTATACAAGTCATCTACTATTATGACTAAATATGTGTCATTGTTTTGAAAGCCTGTTTTCACACTCCAACTACATTTATCCACTATCAGTATGGACGGAAAGCCAAAATGGAGGGGGAAAAAAGCATTTTTAAGCAAAAATGTGTTAGTGTGGATATAACCCAAGATTTTAGATGACAAATCTTTCAATTAAAATGTTTTAAACCCCATTTAAATCTGTTTTTTTTTTTTTTTTTCAAATTGATAAACTGCAAAATTGCAGAAACTTTGGATATATGCTGTTAAGAAACAGTGATTCACTTTGTATGTACATGTCAGAATTAACATATGATCACATTAGATTTTTTTGTAGAAATAGACTCATTTGGATGTGATGCAGCAGATGCTGTATGATTTGCGTTTCACAAATTAAAAAAAAGATTGATATTTTTATACAGAAATTTTAAATCTACACTTTCCCTGTGAAATCCTATATATAACCTCCTCATAAATGCCTGATCCCATGCTTGGAGAAAACTCCTTTGATTAAATATAATGCTGCAAAATACTGTATGTATACCAACTACTTAGCATTACTTAATGCGAGAGGGGGAAATGTTTTATTATTGTTTTTTTTTTTCATTTTAATGGAAATGCTGTTGTTTAACACTAGCTATTTAGTAACCATAAGAAAACATCTCAAAAGCTAATAGCATTAGCATAGAGCAGATGATAACTTTGCTATAGAGTACACAGAAAAAAAATGATTGATAGGATTTACAAAAACTTTTTAAGGTAAATGGTTGCAAACAATTATTATAGGCTGAATTTAAACATATATTCATTCATTCATTTTCTTTCCGGCTTATTCCCTTTATTAATCAGCGGAATGAACAGCCAACTTATCTAGCACATGTTTTACGCAGCGGAACCCATTCCAGCCGCAACACAACACTGGGAAACACCCATACACTCTTGCATTCACACACATACACTATGGCCAATTTAGCTTATTCAATTCACCTATAGCACATGTCTTTGGACTGTGGGGGAAACCAAAGATTTTAATAATTGTACTAATGTATAGGTAAACATATAGGTGAACATATATGTGCATACACACACACACACACACACACACATATATATATATATATATATATATATATATATATATATATATATATATATATATATATATATATATATATATATATATATAGTATGCATATATGTACCTATATATGTATGCACATACATATGTACACATATATGTACATATAATATAGGAAAACGGACAATTTTGTATTTGCCACATATATTAAAAACCTATATCAAAATCTGTATCAAAACATATATATTTATATAGGTTCTTTCCATGTGGGAAATTATTATGTGTAACCTTTGGGTCACATAGGCTACAGCTGCCCCACCCCCTCAACTTTTAAAGTGGCTGTTACGCCCCTGTTTGCACCAACTTACCTCAACAAAATTTTGTAAATCCAATGAATCATTTTTCTCAGTGTAGGATCAGGATGTAATATAGAAATGCAAACAGCGCTGAACATTGTTCTTCAAATTGAATTCGGAGCAAATGAAAAGTACAAGAATGCAAAGCTAATGGGATGTTAGCCGTGAGCAGCGATATCTGAAGCACCTGCTATAGCTGTTTCTGCGTCTGTTTGATATGCAGCCAGCACCAAATTCTCCATCTGTAGTTTCATTGAGCAGCTTTAATTTCTCCGAGCTCAGTCAGTAGTCTGAATGAGATTGAGTGTGTAGAGGTGCAGTTCACAGAGCCTAAAGCACAGCGCGCTAATGACCGCCACCG
The DNA here is from genome assembly GCA_903798195.1 of Danio kyathit. Classification (NCBI taxonomy): domain Eukaryota; kingdom Metazoa; phylum Chordata; class Actinopteri; order Cypriniformes; family Danionidae; genus Danio; species Danio kyathit. The sequence goes on along the minus strand of LR812523.1, from coordinate 67,688,254 downwards.
CCTGCAGGCTCCTCTGCAGCACTTACAGCAATCATGGTCATCACAGCTCTACCGACTTTAATATTAGCCATATTTGTTTGCTGAATTTCTCATCTCTTGGGCTTTGTGGCAGACCATGTCCCCTGAACAGCTGAGCTCTAATTGCTTTTCTCGCTTGATGCTCATGGCCCGCGCCGACGGCAGGATTCTGCTGATTTTGTTACCCTTGTCAATTGGGGAAATTGGGGACCTTGTCTCCAACATCTCAGAGGAGCCCGTGAGTTGACCTGTGCCTCCAGCGTTTTGCTTTTCTCCTCTAATGGGTTAAGGTCAGAGCGATACAGGAGAAGTCAGCATGCATGTACTGTACCTCACACTGTCTTTTTGTAATTACATGCTTTGCTAGTTTTATTTATTTGTTTATTAACAACTAAAGTTAAAAGTAACAGCTGAAGTGTCACTATTGCTCATACAATTAATTCAAACAAGTTTCTTGAAATATGCCGCGTTAATCAATGTATTAGCTCAATTTCCACTGAAACATCTTGGCTGTGTCCGAAATCACCTACTACACAGTAGCTACTACATTTGAATTTACTACACAACCGTTAGAAAAGTATGTTCTATACACTGTCAACCCTAATAAGTTGAGACTATAATGATTTGAGGAAAGTGATTCCCTACGTTCGTTTGAGTAATGAGAAATCGACAACTCAATTAATTGAGTTGACCAAATGTGGTCTGTTCATTGAATTAACTTAAATGTTTAAGTACAGTAACTTAAAATGGCTAATAAACTAAACTTCCAAATTTTTCATCTTTTATATTCTTAACTCACTCCCAGGGCCGTTTGTATCGAAGTTGATATTTAGCCATACCATGTTGTTGTTTTATAACATCTAATTTTTACGAGGTGGGTCGTTAGCCCAACGCTCAACCCCTAACCTGGAGGACCAGGACATACACACATTCACTAAGGACAATTTAGTTTACCCAATTCATCTATAGTGCATGTCTTTGGACTTGTGGGGGAAACGGGAGCACCCGGAGGAAACCCACGCTGAACACAGGGAAAACATGCAAAGTCCACATGGAAATGCCGACTGACTCAGCCGGAACTCGAACCAGCGGCCTTCTTGCTGTGAGGCGACATCGCTCCCCACTTCACTTAAGTATCTACTTACTAATTTAACTTTTCTCTTTCGTCAGATGGGTTCAGGTAGTGCCTCTGTCCTGCTGCAATTCAGCATCACAAGCAAAATGACCACCTTGTGTCATATAACATACAGCATATCGACCAATCAGCGCAGTTGTCAAGGCAGAATTTCAATCCCAACTAATAATTTTAAACAGAGACATGGAATCGTTTAAAGAAGTTAAAATGTTAAGTTCAGAGAACCTAAAATATTAATTAAAAGTTTTTTGCTGCCTTATGAGTAAGTCAAACACACCTGTTTTGATTCCAAAACTTGGTATTTAAGTAATGTCAAGTTATATTAACTTAACATCTTTAGTAAAGACAACAGCGGGGATTACAGTAAATAGTATGAATGGAACTCAGATGCACTCAACCCAGGCCCAGAAAACGTACCGCTGTATACATTTCTGGAGAGCGCCAAATATGTCCCAGGAGCTATGTTTTTTGCAGTTTTTGTTGGGGCCGCTGTGTACGCTTTTTAAGATCTCAAATTTCTCTCATGAGTGCCATTTGCGCCTGCTGTTCTCGCGTAAATCCACCAGAGGCCGCTGTCGACTAACTAAGTAAATGTCTGACTGACTGACCGATCGACTGGCCCACCCTCCTCCTTCCCTAAACCCAATTAATAGGGTTTTTAAAAGCAATCCAGAAAAAGAAAAGCCCCCTGATTTTTACCACGTTTTCAGATTTTACCACATTCTCATCCTGTTATTTACTTGTTTATTTTACTTGGCTTTTGTTTTTGTCTTACCTGCTTTCTGGAACCGTTCTTCAATACACTTGAACCCCATCGTTGCAGTCAACTCCGCTTTGCGTCTCAAATCCTCCAACGTACGCAGCGAGCCAGTGGTTAAACTGGTAACAGCAGGAAAGCCCTCCATACGGAGGTAAGCAGTCAGCTGGTAAGCGAGAAAAGGAACATAGCGAGACGAAATGCAGCCATAAGCACTTCTGGCTACATAATTCGCGATCTCCAGAAATGTATATAGGGCTACGATTCAGATGGAACCTATGTTGGACGTACTACATTTGCCATTTGTCATTATCATGTGACCTACCCACGTCAATTGCGTTGCTTCACCGCCATTCATGAATTCTCTTGTGTGGCATCATGGGATAGTGTAGCGTCTATCCAGCCTGATCTCAAGAGGAAATTTTGTCAGTTTAGTGACTAATTCAGTCGTATGAAAATGTATGGTTTTAAAAAGGAGGCGTGGCACCTAACCCCTAACCCCAACTGTCATTGGGTAATGAGCAAATCGTACTAATTTGTACGAATTAGATCGTACGAATTCTTACGAATTAGCCACTAAATCAAAAAGTTACGAATTGCCGTGAGATTGCGTTGGTCTATCGGATATGCACTTCAGAATCTCGTTGGAAGTAGTCCAGTAGTCATCCTGGTACTTATCGCATATTGTTTTTTGAATACTATGAATTCGGACATACTACTCGGCTCGCATACTGTTTTTAGTAAGGCAATTTTGGCAAGCAGTCCAAGACATGGTGGAATTCATATCAAAAAGCACCCCTCACTTTTTTTTTTTGCAATAAAAATTATAAAATAAACAATAGCATTTAAATTGTTTTACAGTTCAGCTCATTAATTTAGAATTTGACAGCTTATTACATGTACTGCTATTAACCTCCTAAGGCCCAAGGTGTTTTTTTACATGTATTTTTTATTTCTCTTTGCTATTTGGGCTTATTGGAACCTAATTAGAATAAAAATCTAAGTATCATCTTTTGATATGATGTACTTTTAGAGAAAAATGATGTCCATATATGTGGACTCGTGGTCCCAATTTACATAAAACACTTTTTCCTGACAGTTTTTAATGCATATATAACATAGATTTTTTTTTTAACATGTACTGACTATCAGAGAGTAAAACAACATTTTTTGCCCATTTTTGACAGTTAAAAAAAGTGTTTGGGACATTTGACACTGTATGTCTGTAACAAAATATAAAACATTCAAAGTATTTAAATAGCCACTTAAGAGCTAAAATGTGCTGTCCACGTATGTGGCCACTAAGACCTAGCAGGTTAATGCTGAGTCCATCTAAACATTTTACCTCCCAATCCTTTCCATATTGCTTCAAAATATTGCACACTATAACATTGAAATTAGTTGAATACATTGTGTGGTTTGCAGAAACTCACATATGATTTGTTCTATGCTAGGCAGACTGTGTGTGTACTATGGTGGTTCACGGAACTACTGTAAGCTTTAGTGTCTGTTTAAAGTGAAATGGACGGGATGCTTCAGAGTCAACGAAATGTTTAGAAAGAATATCTGATGAGAAGCGCAAGTGCAGAGTGATGTCATCAAAATCGTTCATCCATACAGTATTGGCACAAGTGAGAGACTGTACGTTTTGAATGCATATGTCTTCTGAACTGTCATTTTTTGGAGCAAACCTTAAGGATAATATTATCATAATAAATAATCATATAAATTTTTTAATAACGATTGTTTGTTGTAGCACAATAATCTGTCAGAGCTTAAATAAAATCTGTCAAAGAGCTATAGTTATATAGATTGATCTTTCTCTATCCAGTTGCTGTTTTTTTTTACTCTTTGACCTTATTTTGCTAATTCTTAAAGTTAACAAATGAAATTAATTATGTAGGCTAATGGATGTCTGTGCATACAACACCTTTCCTTATCCACGAGAGTGAAAGTGAAAGTAAAGAATGAGGAGGCTCATTCTCTCCTTCTCGCGCTGTAGATGCTCTGTTTCCTCACTAGTGAAGCGTTCAGATATTCCACTTACAAGGTCCACCATGTAAATAGCAAATGCGCTATGGTGCGATGCAACTGACTCTTAAAGCGAATGGGAGATGAGGCTCTGATTGGTTTATTCTCCAAACACACCTATAACTCATTAAGAGAATAAGCTCAACCCTGTTAGACCATGCGCTACGACTCAAAGCGGAATTTACCGTCCTTAAATTAGCAAAAGTGGATTCTGACACGCCCTTAATGCTTTTGCGCCCTGCGCTTTGGACTTTGCGCCTAGATCGTTAAAATAGGGCTCAAAGACTCTGGGCTCCTGGTCTTACAGAACCTGCAATGTAATAGTATTAGATATAGAAAGACAAACCAACACATTCTCAAAAGTTTTTCCATTTCTCTGGGAATACAATCTCAGTCATTTGCTTTAAACCAGAGGTTGTACATTGTTATGGCACCTTTTGCTGTAAGTGGACTGTTAATTAATAATAATAAATGTGAACTTTTATTTCATATAGTGCCCTTAAAGAAGCTTCTTAATGCACTTTGCAAGTAAAACAGAAAAAAAGTAATCTAGAAAACAGTATATATATGATGAAAATACAAAGCCAAAATGAAACAATAACAATGGATAGCATAGTTTGGTAAGATTGAAATGTAAAATAAAAGAATGAAAGGAATAATTCTTAAAGCAATAGTTCAACCAAAACTTAAATTGTACTCACCCTCAAGTGGTTCCAAAATTTTTTGAGATTATTTTCCTTGTTCAATGCAAGATGATATTTTGATGAATGAAGGAAACTGGTAGCCACAGTATTGAATAAGTAAAATATGGAAGTCAATGGCTTTTGGTTTCCAACATTATTCAAAATATCTGCTTATGTGTTTTAAGGGTAAAAACAAAAAGGGCCTAAAATTGTTCCTATGGAACATCAGTGGGACAGACTGAAGATCTCAGACCTGAAACCAGGATTCAGAGAAATAAGATCAAACCCATGTTAAAATAGAAACACCAAAAACTGTTCTAAAATGGTGAATGTGTTGATGTGTCTGGAGTTAAATGTGGCATTTACATACAGTATACAGTAATAATGCCTAGCAAACTAGCAGACCTCAAGCAACCAACCGAGTATATCGTACTGTAGCAACCACTTAAAGCGCTAGTAACATTGTAACTGCGAGTTTTGCTTAAGACAGTTCACACAAAAATGAAAGTTCTCTCACTTTATTTCTTCAATAAAGTACAAATTAAGATATTTTGAATGCTAAATGTTGGTAACCAGACTGTTTTATCTTCCTCTGTTTTAACGGTATGGACAGAGCAAGGATAAGACATTTCTCAAAGCAGATTATATGTGTAAAAAGAACTGAAATCATACAGTTTTAAAAAAGGTATGAGGGTGGCAGAATATAGTTAATGGTGACATTTAATTCAACTACTCATGACAGATTTTTTCTTTTGATTTATCTGTCCCTTAAGGAAGCAGCAACTCAACATTTCACTCAATATTTCTTCCAAAAAAGTCCAAATTTAGTTATCTATAGTTGTGGAGGTGGTTGTGGCATTTCTTGATGTCAGTATTGTGATTATGCAGGCTAAGGGAAGAGAACTGACAGCAACATCACTATAACAAATTTTGAGTAATGAAGCATGTCCCTTCTTTTGTACCCCAGCGTGCCATGGATAATGATTTGAATGAGTCTCAGAGATCATAGAGAATCACTTCCGCCACTTAAAAATCACTATTGTTGAGATATCAAGTGTGAGTTCAAGGTTATTAGGTAGTATAGCGAGGGGAATGTAAACTGTCCATCAGTTTAATGAAGATTAAAAAGTGCCAATACTCCTGTTTAATACTTCATATTGCCCTCTAAGTAGCCACCTGGGTCCCTCCAATGTCCCGCTGTCAGTGTCAAGAAACCACCAGTTATGGCAAGCTGTTTTAACATTAAAGGAAAAAACGTATTAGTTATCAGTAATGCTTACAAACTTGTAGTGTGTAATTACAAATGATCTATTGTCTGATAAGTACTAGGATCTAATGAATAAATTGTGGTAACTATAGTGGTATCTATTTAATATATACAAATATCTAAAAATAAGGACTAGTATGTTGCAATGTGTAATATGTTTATCTAAATGTTTATTCATTAATTTTCCTTCGGTTTAGCCTCTGTTTCAGAGGTCGCCACAGCGGAATGAACCGCCAACTATTATGGCATATGTTTTACACTGTGGATGCCCTTCCAGTAGCAACCCAGTACTGGCAAACACCCATACACACCTATAGCGCATGTCTTTAGACTGTGGGGGAAACCGGAGCACTCAGGGGAAACCCACGACAACATGGGGAGAACATGTAAACTCCACACAGAAATGCCAGTTGGACCGGCCGGGACTCCAACCAGCAAACTTCTTGCTGTAAGGCGACAGTACTAACCACTGAGCCACCATGCCGTCTTATCTAAATTCTATATTATAAAAAACTTTTAGTCATAACTAGAATACCCAAGTAAAAAAAATTAAAAGCAGCAGTTGAAGTCAGAATTATTAGCCCCCCATTGAAGTTTTTTTTCTTTTGTAAATATTTCCCAAATGATGTTTAACAAAGCAAGGAAATTTTCACAGTATGTCTGATAATATTTTTTCTTCTAGAGAAAGTCTTATTTTTTATTTCGGCTAGAAAAAAGCAGTTTTTATTTTTTTAAAACCCATTTTAAGGTCAAAATTATTAGCCCCTTTAAGCTATTTTTTTTCTGATAGTCTACAGAACAAACCATCATTATACAATAACTTGCCTAATTACCCTAACCTGCCTAGTTAACCTAATTAACCTAGTATAGCCTTTAAATGTAACTTTAAGCTGTACAGAAGTGTCTTGAAAAATATCTAGTAAAATATTATTTACTGTCATCATGGCAAAGATAAAAAAAATCATTTATTAGAGATGAGTTATTAAAACTATTATGTTTAGAAATGTGTTGAAAAAATCTTCTCTCTGTTAAACAGAAATTGGGGAAAAAAATAAACAGGGGGTTAATAATTCAGGGGGGCTAATAATTCTGACTTCAACTGTATATCTTAATAAATGGTCCCCATCAACATCAATGGTAATTGTTTTTTATTTGTTTGTAGTAGCAAGAGAAGAGTTGCTAGTTGTGTTTTAAGTAATTACTAGTATATAATGAACAAGTACTAGTATCTTATGAGTACTAGTATTTAATAAATAGTTAATTAATGAGTACTAATAAATAGGTAAAGGATGAGTACTGTAGAAGCCTATTTGTTTGGATTCAATAACCAATGTTATAGCCTATTAATATTTCATTTCATATAATATATCAGTTTTTAATATTTTTGTTTTGAATTGTTTGTGTTGTGAGTTTACATTATTCATTTGTGTTGTTTAGATAAATATTCTGTGCATTTTGCATTGAAAATATGTACCATGTTAAAAATTCCACCCAGGCTCATTCTGATTATGTACCCCTATATACATTTCTGGAGAGATCAAAATAAGTCCCAGGAGCTACGTTTTTTTTGCAGTTTTTGTTTTCAAGAATCCACCAGAGGCCGCTGTGTATGCTTTTTCAGATCTCAAATTTCTCTTGCGAGTGCCATTCACACCTGCTGTTCTCACGTAAATCCACCAGAAGCCGCTGTCTACTGACTGTCTACTGACTAAATGACTGATGACTGACCGAACGACTGACCCACCCTCCTCCTTCCCTAAACCCAACCTATAGTGTTTTCAAAAGCACTAATTGACCCGCGCATCCACTTCCCTAAACCCAACCAAAAGCTTTAAAAAACAATCCAGAAACAGAAAAGCCCCCTGATTTTTACCACATTTTCAGATTTTACCATATTCTCACCCTGTTATTTACTTGTTTATTTATTTTGTTGCTTTTGTTTTTATCTTACCTGCTTTCTGAAATTGTTCTTCACTGGACTCGAACCCTGTTGTCATGGTCAACTCCGCTCTGCATCTTAAGTCCACCCAGTGCTTAATTTGTGAATTGCGAGGTCCCGGAATACGTAGATCGGGGTAATGAATCCGGCATGTTAACCGAGGATGGAGAGATGTCGCGCACGAAAGTGGAGAGCAGGGGGTGGGGGCAGTTTGGGGTGGTTGGTGCGATGGATGGTGGAGGGGTATTGCGTAGAGGGGGTGTCGCGGACGAAAGTGAAGAGGGTTGGGGAGTCGCGGAAGAAAATGAAAGTGAACAGCGGACGGGGTGGGAGGGCGGTTGAGGAGGGGGATCGGTAAAATGAGGTGCCGGATCAGATTTCAGAGGTACCGGATCTGGATCCGGCGTGTTGCGGCTCAAATTAAGCCCTGAGTCCACCGACGTACATGTCGAGCTACTGGACAAACTGGTAACAGCAGAAAAGCCCTCTATACCGAGGTAAGCGGTCAGCTGGTAAGCGAGAATAAGAACTGCGTCATACCGCCCTGTATAGTTTGTTTTAAAGATGAAATGCAGCCTTTGTAGCTCTAGCTACATAATTCACAATCTCCAGAAATGTATATAGGGTTACGTTTTTAGAATGAGTCTATGTTGCAAACATTGTGTGCTGGCTCTTTAAGAATTGTGTCTGATAAGTCTGACGGCAGTGCGTTCTTTAGAAATGTTGAGAAATGTATTATATTTTTTATATATAAGATTATATTTTGTTTATTTTATTTGTTTATGTATCTCTGAGTGAAGATTAAAAGACGACATCTGACAAGAAACAGACCACATAGATTACTGTATTGGACACGGAGTGAGTAAGACTAAAAGTGAAACCAAGATGCGCACTCACAATACTAATGAATGAGTACTAATATAGAGTGAGTAAAAACTATTATCTAGTGATTATCATTAAAAACGTGCTAATACAAAATAGTGCTAATAAAAAGTTTGGGAACCCCTGCTGTAAAACCCAATGAAAACACAAAATTGTGTACAGATCAAAACTCTATGTATATGTGCACTTAGTATGTGTTTTGCAAGAAGATGATGGAAAAAAATAAATAAATTAAAAACTGGTACTTTTATAAACTGAATGTTAAAACTGCTTGCCATACACAAGCTCTCTTCCATTACTAATGTCCCACCCACTTCTCTTTGTGGTTTTCTGCCATCACCTACACTCAACCAATAGGAAAGTAGCTTGTCAGTGGTGGTCTTCCAAAGTGATTCATTAGCCAAATATTGCCACTTTGGGGGCTGCTATGGCAACGGCTGTTACAAGAGGTCAACCAAAACCTTCCCCTCTCTTCTAACACACACAAACACACGTGGAAATACTCACACTTACCCCCCAGGGACTGCCTTCCATCGCTCCAGCAAAGCGTTTTACTCATACATCTACTGAAAGGTACAGTACTTATGTGGTCACTGGAGACGTTGACTTTGACATTGCCAAACAGAGGTGGGTTACACAATAAAATGAGAAACAAAATCTTAAAATTAACGAAAATTTTTAAAATCAATAGTTGATTACAAGCATAATTATATAATCAGTTATAAATATTATATTATATTATATTATATTATATTATATTATATTATATTATATTATGTATTGCTACAATAAATTACATTTAATGGGTACCTTCTGTAAGTCATGATAAAACTGTGATAGATATTATTAATATTATTATTATTATTATTATTATTATTATTATTATTATTATACAACCATAAAATATAAAGTAATAAAACAGATTTATTGATGGTCACCTTCTGTAAGTCATGGTAAAACTGTAATAGTCATTATTATTAATAATATTAATATTACTAATGTTGCAGACCTCACCCTGGAGGTCTTTAAAATGAATAAAAAACAGAGAAACAGAGAGTTGGTGTTCAGCTGTGCTGTCCTCTTTGTTGACTTTAATCACACATGGCATTAAAAGCCATGACATCTCAGATTTCACATGTATAGATAGATGTATAATACATACAAATGTATGTGTGTCAAATACAGGATCATAAAACAATAATAGCACCACATACTAACAGCAGATTATCCTTTAAAACTCAATTCACAAACCCACTTCTTCACAATTAACAGACATGACTTAACATAGATAATTTACACACACACATATACTGCAGTTGTACACACATATTTTATCTCATAAATGATAGTATTTCATCTGCATTGTAGTATTTTACTAACCTTTAAAATGAATAAAAAACAGAGAAACAGAGAGTTGGTGTTCAGCTGTGCTGTCCTCTTTGTTGACTGAAGACACGCTGTGGTTGTCACGGTAACACTTTCTCTCAACTGTCAGCAGTTTAAAAAAATGCAACTTTGTGTTCTTCTTAAAGATACAATGTTAATACAGCAATCAGTAATGAATAAAATAATGAAAATATATACATTTAATTCAATCTTCTTGTGACCTAAAACTCATGTGGGTCACACTCTCCCGGCCAAAGAAGATGCTACTTCCCAATTTTCTTAAACAGTTGTGGTCTCAAAAGGCATATACAGGGTAGGAAAATGGTGGGAATATATGGTATGGCGTGAAAGGTCCAGACTGAGGTATGTAACATAGAGGTAAGTATGTTGGTGTCTGTGAATGGTAGTATGGCATATAATTTATTATGTGATTAGCTGGTTGTTCATAAAAACCTACAGTGTTAACTGCTGTGTGTTGCTGTAATGTAGGTTGACCGAGTGTTTCATATGCAAATGTCTGCCTCTGTCTCCTCTCTCTGGTGGATCGTCTCAATTCAGGATAATTTTCTTCTGATGGGTGACCTGTGACTTCATCAATTTGTATGCATCCATTTTCTTTATCTGCATCACTCTCTGATGATGGGATTGAATTAGTGATGAGTTCATCTGGAGTTTGGCTTTCCTCCAGGTTATCTCTTATTCTCAATGATACTCTCTCTCTTATTTCATCTCTTCTTTCAGGTGCTGTGTTAAGATGAGTGCTCCTGGACTAACTCAGGCTTCTGTTGATAAGTATTCTTCTCCGTTTCCTGTTCAGTCCAACTTGAGGGGATCCTCAGCCAGTATCTCTCATGGTTATCCTCATCTGAATCAGTTGTATCACTGCAGTAAGTAGTTTCTTTGTTCTTAGTCTCTCTGCTGTTTTGTCTGTTTTGTCTCTGCTTTGCTACTTCCCTTGGATGGAACGATGTCTCCACAGGTAAGTCATTTACCAATAACAGCAAATTTCGGTGTAGAGGTTCTTGTACCTTTCTTATTTCCACATTCAGGGCTACTACATACACAGGATTATCTGAAATTTGCTCCTTTACCACATAAATACTTTTCTCCCAGTATGACCTAAGTTTTCCTGGCCTCCCTGCTCTCTGAGGTTTCTGACAAGAACTCTGTCTCCTGGTTTAGAACCACACCTTTGACCTTCATATCATACGGAGTTTTGCCACGGGTACTTGCTTGTCTACTATTCTCATTTGCTATTTCGTAGGCCTCAGACATCCTTTTAGCCCACTGGCCAGCAAAACCCTGGTGAGTCACTTCTTCACCCTCTTCAACCAATCCAAATATCAAATCAATGGGAAGGTAGGGTTGACGTCCATACAACAGATAGAAAGGGGAATATCCAGTAGACTCATGGCGGGTGCAGTTATATGCATGTATGATATGTGGGAGATGATCTTTCCACCTTGCTTTTTTCTTTGTCAGCCAATGTTCGAAGCATTTGAAGGAGGGTCCGGTTGAATCTCTCAGCTGGGTTACTTTGAGGGTGGTAAGGAGATGTTCTTGAGTGGCGTATTCCAGCAAGTTGTCGAAGATTTCGGAAAAGCTCATTTTCGAACTCCCTTCCCTGGTCATGATGTAGCTTTCCAGGGTAGCCAAAGCGAGGGATGTAGTCCATTGAAAAGACGTTCAGCTGCAGTTTTGCCAGATTTGTTTTTTTGTTGGGTAAGCTTGAGCAAATCGAGTGAAATGGTCTACAACTACTAGTATGTATTCATAGCCCCCGTGGCTTGGTTCTAAATGCAAGTAGTCAATACAAACAAGCTCAAAAGGTGAGTTGGAAGTTATACTAACCTACCCATTGGTGCCCGGACATTGGTCACTGGCTTTTTTTGCTTGAACATGCATGGGCATTTTCGGTAATATAGTTCCGCTACTTCCCTTTTCATATATGGCCAATAGAATCTTTCTCTCATCAGGTGGAGGTACTCGTTCTGTGCCCACATGCCCCATAGTATCATGTAAGTATTCCATAGCAAGTTGCTTGTATGGGTTGGAGAACCAGCTGGTTTCCTCTCATGCCTATAAAGACACCCATCCTCTAAAGTAGTTTGTGCCATTCGTAAAGGAAGTTCGCTGGCAGCCCCAGTCACTTGTTCCTCATGTCCTCATCTGGTACCTTAACATCATTTTTCATCTTAATTATCTTTGAGATCACTGGGTCTTCTCTTTGAGCTCTGGAAAGTTCAGCTTTACTTATCTTTGGTAACAATGAACATTGAGATGATGGGTCAGTGTCTATTGAGGAGATACTGAGCGCTGCAATCCAAGCTACATCCTTTGTTTTAGCCACATGAGTCCCTTCCAGACTGCTTGCACAACTTCTAATGATAGGGTCCTCTGTACACTCTGTGGACAAACTTTTCCATATCAAGAGGAATGCGTGAAAGTGTATCCTGCATCAATGTTTATTTACCAGGCCGGTACTTGATATCAAAACGATAGTCCGATAATTCTCCCACCCAGCGATAACCAACTGCATTCAGTTTTGCTGTGCTCATAACATAGGTCAAAGGATTGTTGTCTGTATAAGATGGTGAATGTGGGGGCATAATACAGATAGTCCCTAAATTTCTCACACACATCCCATTCAATGCAAGAAATTCAGTTTGCCACTGTGTTAGTCGGTAATTTCGTTCAGCTGGTGAAAGTGTTCGAGAGGCATATCCGATGACTCTTAACTTCCCATCTTGATGTTGGTACAAGATAGCCCCAGACCTTTCTCTGATGCATCAGTGTGAAGCGTGAATGGTAAGGTTGAAGTCTGGTAAGCCAAAACTGGTGGTTTCATTAACATGTTCAATCAGTGTTTCAAGTGTTCTCTGATGTTCAATTTTCCACTCCACAGGAGTCCGTGAGGGGCAGTTTGGGCCTTTGGGTTTTCTTTGCCTGGACTGAACTGTTGCCGCTTCAGCTTTTGTTTTGTAGTAGTTCATAGAGTGGCTTAGCTATGCATGAAAAATCTTGGATAAAAGAACGATAGTAACTTAGAAATCCAAGAAGTTTCCTTACATCACCAATTGTCTGTGGAATTTGGCTTTTTAGTGATAAAACTGCTTCAAGGTCTTTGGGATCTATTCTCACACCTTTGTCTGATATGAGGCGACCAACATATCGGACCTCATGACGAAAAAGTTCACATTTC